>JAWPHD010006715.1:125000-140203 GCA_037043455.1 Cyrtodaria siliqua | reverse complement strand
GCCCAGAATTTGCAGATGACAAAATTTCTTATCCAACTCTTAACAACATACTATAAGGAAACCAATTCCAAAATTTAGTTCAGCTAGGACAAAAAATGTAAGAGATATAGACCTGTAAACAAAGCTTACACACACAATTTGATGTGAAACAGACATATTTTAAGGGCTATCAGAATTTGGGTTCCATGGGAGCCCAGGGGTTCCATGCACCAAAATTACTTAAGCAGCCCTTACGATAATGCTAAAAGGAAGCTAATGGCCAAATTTGGTTGTGCTAGGGTAAGAATTGTAAGAGATATAGACTTGTAAACACAGCTTACACGCAAAATTTGATGTAAAATGGGACACATAGTATGGGCTATCATAATTTGCGTTTCATGGCAGCCCATGGGTTACAGGAACCAAAATTGCTGATGCAGCTCTTAAGATAATGCTACAAGGAAGCCCATGAACAAATTTGGTTGTGGTAGGATAAGAAATGTAAGAGATATAGACTTGTAAACACAGCTTACACGCAAACCTTGATGTGGGACGCCGACGCCGACGCCGACGCCAACGCCGACGCCGGGGTGATTACATAAGCTCTCTTATTCTTCGAATAGTCGAGCTAAAAACCATACTTATGAGTGCACCAGTTCTTTCAGCACCAAATTATTGTTTACATAAAGAGATGTGTAGATTGTTACAGAACATTCTTTAATCTAGATTGTTTCATGTTGGTCCTTAGTAAAACTTGCGATGGTTTCAGTATTAATATTCAAAGTGGAGTATCTGGTTCATTATTTTAATTGAGAATTTACAAAATATGGATGCCGTGAATTAAAATATACTGAGAGAATAAAAAAAATATTCTGCTCATCTAGTGACATTGGATTATTTAATTATTGGACATTTGGACTATAGTGAATTAATAAAGCAGGAAAAACTTGAAGTGTAGTTGGATTAAAGGGACACTTGACAATTTAGATTAAAGGAACACTTGTTAATAGTATTTGGACTTTTTTCGTATATCGGATTTTAAAGAAATACTGGATCCATCTGATGTATTTTCTGTAAGTGAATATTTTTTTCTTTGTAGAATTTGAATAAATATGTTGATTATATTTAAAAAAAAAGTTGTTGCTGGTTTTACTTCCTTTCTTGTTACATTTTACCCGTAACAATAGTCTTCTACCATGTTTGTTCAACTGGTGGCCACCCCATAGACTTATATTGGGAAAAACTTAAAAAATCTTCTCTGAAAATAGTAGAGCCATACGGTTATGGTCCTCTACCAGGTTTGTTCAAATGGTGACCCTGGGATCAAATTAGGTCACGCCCCAGGGACTTGTACAGGGAAAAACTTGAAAATATTTTCTTCTCTGAAACCAAAGTTATACATGTGAATAACGAGCAGGAACAGATAGATACAACCATCCAACCAGCATCGGCCCCAGGGTACGTCCCCACCACTGAGGACATATCCCCTGGGTCATAATTTGGAAGCTATCGAGACCCCTACCAGATAACCATATATACACTTACTGGTCATGAACAGACGGGTAGAACATTCCAACCACAATCCGCACCGGGATCCGTCTCCATTCCTGGGGAAATAGCGCCTGGGTCATAACTTGAAAACCGTTTAGATCCCACCATATAACCATATATACACTTAGTGTACATAAACAGGCGGATAAAACCATCCGACTAACATTGACCTTGGGGTATATCCACATCCCTGGAAGCTCTGGGTCATGACTTCGAAACCATTGAGATCCCCACCCTATAACCATATATACACTTACTAGGCCTGAACACTTTCAGGTGGGTAATACTAAATAATAGCTTTAATTATTGAATATTTTTAATGCAATACATTTGTAACTTTTATTATGTTTTAACATGTACACTTGTGTTTTATAGTGTTTCATAAGCCTATGATGGCAGGATATCACATAGCAATGTTGTATACTATTTGTAATTGTAACTGTATTTAATATGTGACACTTTAATACAATATTACTTACTTACTACTTACATGTTACATTTCTAAATAGAATAATTATCCTGCAATAAATCATGCCTTGTTGGACATTTGCGGGTAGAACGCGCCGTTTTCCCTTAGCCTCGTCCGTCGGATGGGGACGTAAACCGGGCGGTCCCGTGTATCGGTCTATCCTCCGAGCACGTTAAAGAACCATAGGAATCTATTCGATAATAAGAGTAGGGCAGGTTCCCGGATTCCTATGTATCCTTCCCCTCTCTCTGGGGTGGCTCTAAATAACCTATACTGTGTTGATGAGCCGTTAGACAACATTCAATTCAATTCTTGTGAAAACATTTGTCGAGGAGGTGAGAAAAAGCAGGCAGGCCCTTTATTACCCCGATATCCGCTCTGGCGGTAATACATGATCAATTAAAAGTAATAAAAGTGATGTTTAGCTAGGTTTATACAATGCATTTGGCCACTTACCATTTTTTATTAGTTCAATTGCTAGATGTGTCTTGTAAGGCTGGTCATAAGTACAAATAGTCAAATACGAAGAAACATATGTGTAGATATTGTTTTCTATAATGCAGTAAGTGTTAAGACACTTACCTTATTCTCACACTATTCAACACTACTCAAATAAGAAATTAAAATGAAGGTAAACAAAAAATCGTATTTCTACTTGAATAAATCTATACATTTGTTTGATGCAACAAAATGATATTCTTCCGACAGATAAAAAAGTAACACACTGAATTCTTTTGTTGTTTTAAAACGAATGCGTATAATCAGTGTCACACAAACACACTTGTTTAAGCAAACAAATACCAATATGATGGCTTTACAAAATAGGTTATTTCTCATCTAATATAATATTCATCGACGTACCATTGGATTATATGTCTTAAATGTATGTCTTCCCTACCATGTGGATAATTTTCTGTAGAAAGAAACGATTTTTATGAATTATAGATAATATTTCAGCAGAACGTGTAAAATCCATTGATAGTGAGTCGTTAAAAAGCTTAGTATAGCATTTTTCAAATACGGTTTGCATATATGCATTTTTTTCCCGATATGAAGTGAATTTCTTTAGCAAGAAAGCGTTTTCTACACGACCACAGGAACAAAAAGCTGAATCAACCATGTTTTTGAAAAACAGATCATTGTTAAGAGAGCTGCAGTTAGTATGTAGTCTTGTGTGCAATATCTGAAGATTTCTTTTTCCGAACTGGTAGTGTTTTGGAATTTTATTATTATGACCAGTGAATTTTTGAATGAGCAAACTGTTTCGGCTTGTCGTGCGTCTTCACTTAGCTCATTCCATTCACGAATGACGGAGGGGACAAAAGAGTTATAGTAGTAGTTTGTTCGAGCATTAATAGTTTGGATATCTATGGAGTAACGTCAGTTATACCTGGAAGAATTACCTACAGAAGGTGGAACAAGTTCAGAGAGGAAATTTGGAGTTAGGTGGTTTATCATTTTATAAAACATAACCAGTTTGTGCTTACGACGCCTGTCTCCAACCAGTTTCTTTGTAAAGGTTTTCCATGGAAACAAGTTTCGTTACTCCGGTTACTATACGAGCAGCCTCATTTGTATTTTGTCTCATATTTTTCATATTGTGTACAGTTATCGAACAGTACATCACCGTCATCTAAAACAGGTCTGATAAAGGAAGTATAAATAGTTTCTAATGACACTCTATCAAGCGTGTACTTTAGTTTTCTCATAATGTTAATTCTCAGCTATGCTTTTGATTGAATGTATTCAATGTGTTTGTGCCAGGATAAATCATAGTTGTTTATCTTGAGTCGGTAACCAGACACATTACACATAATGACCTTCAGAGGACACCGGTTCTTCAGTAAACAAACAGGGAGCTCCAAGCTGACTTCAGCTAGTGTCATTTGCGCGACCTGATCGTCCGTATAGCAGGATATTTTCATGCACATATTTGCACATCACAGGGAGTTTCCAGACTTCAGTAGATTTTAACTGGTATGGTTTGGTTGCGCGGGCCTTTAATAGGAAGGTGGTGTGTGTGTGTGTGGGGGGGGGGGGGGGTGGGTGGGGGGGGACTGTAAAAAAAGCCAGGTCAGTAAGTCCCTACCTCCCATTACCAAGCATTTATTACCATGGCAGACTATGGTATAATTTTCGGCTATTGTGAAATATGCCATACATTACCGAGTATAGACTGCACAGCAGCCATAGGTTAAAACTGTGGATATAAACAGATCCATTAACCTACGACGTTGGACGACAAACCATAATCGCATTAGCTCACCTGACTTTCGACTAGTAGAGCTTGAACATACTTCAAAGTATTTCTAGTATGTAATATAAAAAGGAAGATAAACTAGCTGTGCAACTGACAACACAATATTTATTTTTTAAATAAAGCAACATCAAGACATATTATATTTACAAACAAAAACATAATAACTAGAGAAATTAAGTAACTAACAATTCAGAATTAATTATATATATATTAGAATATAAAATGTAACCCTTCCATTTATAACTTTAAATGTCACAAAGTCAATTATAGCTTCTAGCCACAGAAATTAAAACACATTTATGAGGTATTAAGAGTTGAATATCTTCAAATTAGCTACATAATTAAGTCGACTTAATGAACTTCTGATGTCGACATCACGTATTATGTCGACGTAACTTCTCGGGATGTTGACATAATCAAGCGGTAAAAGCCACTTATTTGTATAGTTATGTCGACATCAGTAAGTGACTAACTTGCCTAAAAGCCTGTTAATGTTCGGTACTGCCAGCCACTTGTCAGTTACTGATGTCGACATCAAGGTATGAATACATTCGTGTTCATTTTAAAACATTGGCTCACGGGCACGGCAGCATGGCAGTGGAGAAAAACGTCGTATTAAAACGTGAGAGGTTTGTTCGTGTTCAATTAACGTTAGAGATAATATGTCAAATATGTCTTTCTCTGGATACTTAGTGTTTCGTTCTTGCACCGTCATTTTCACTACAACCGGTATGATGTAGTTTTCTATATTTAGCCCAGTAACTGACTTGTAGCTATTAATATATATTGTTTTGTAAGTCGACATCAGTAACTGATGGCAATACCGAGCATTAACACAGGCTTTTAGGCAAGTTAGCTACTTACTGTGGTCGACATAATCATACAAATAAGTGTTTTTTAACGACTGATTATGTCAACATCTTGAGAAGTTATGGCGACATAACACAGTGTTTTTTTCTACATTTTAGGAACATAACCCATACCCTCAAAACTGGGAATATTAGCGCGCTGTTTCATAAAATTGAGTAACAAAACAGTAAAACATTTTATATTTCATAATTGTATCTTTCATACTGTTTACAGAAAAACAAAATCAACAGAGGCATTTAAAAGCATTTCATATTCAATACTTGTCACAATTTTGCTATTTTTCAGTGTGGTCTTCTTTCAATTGGGATTTTTTTTCTCAAAATTGGGAAAAAAAGATGTTTTGCCATTGGGAATATTACCCAATAACGGCTATAAAAACAGCCCAAAAAAAGTCCTGTAATGAATTATGAATGTGAATGGATGGAAGTGATTGACCGAACAAATTGACCTCTAACAACAACTACTTTTATGCCAATTTCCCGCTTTAACTCACTCGTTCTCCAGCAATCAGACAAACAATACTTATACTCAGCTTTATAGCCAAAAAGAAAATAGCTGTGCTCGTATTTATACTACGTAGCCTCTGATACAATAAACTGTTGTGGTACTAATTTATTATATTATATTATTTTCTTATTACGTAATTATTGTTCTACCAACAGTGTCTATAGCGATCTTTTATGCATTAGTTCTGGTCTTTGAATTTGTTCCAGTCTTAATATTTTACTTTATATTAATGTTAGAAAAAGGGATTCTACGTAAATTTATAGAAGTATTATTGTGTTACTCGATTGGAGTCATTTTACGATGTAAAGTGATGTATTAGATAAATACCTGTATTAATTGAACGAGACCATGTGTTTATACAGTGTTGTCTAATTAAACTGAAGAACCGACATGGAGTTGTTACTTCCCTCTATACAACCAACCCCGTAACAATTACTCAGTAATATGAATAAAATAATATTAATATTATGTACTGGTAGATCTTGGTATAACCTTAATAGATAACATGCGGGGCCAATATTTCTATCATATAACATGCGTTTTGCAAAACAGCCAATGTTGTCTGTGTCATGCCTTTCTTCATTTGCAAGGCAACAAAACGTCGGGGAAACAAAACAGACGTTGAACTTACATAGGACATCCTTGAAGACAAGGATCGGATTCAATAGGTCACCATTAGCGAAACACTTTAGCTTAGAAGGACATGCATATGCAAATATGAACTGTACTTGTATAAATTAACCCGAGGAACTCTAGAGAAATCCCGAATTTTTATGGTACCACTAATTGAATATCTATGAATGGAACTATGAAACTATTTAGATGCGAATGAAGGATTTGTATATATAATAAAAGTTAAGCAACAAGAAACATATACTTTGTGTGGGTTTTTGACAAAACAACATATACCGGTACTGTCAATAAGTAACTTTTTTATTATACGGACTTGTACATTGTACATTTGCATAACACAAATAAAGCATGTACAGGTACACATGTAAGGAGACATATACGAACACTATTATACAGATTTTTATGGACTCATGGCTGAAATACACATTTTAAGTCAACAAATCATTACATAGAGATAAACAAGAGCACCACAAACGGTACATATTACGCCCTTAATTATTACCAATATTATACACATATGTTTAATACGTTTCAAGTTATAAACCAAGTTTACGTTTTCAAGAGAGGGACATACCTCTGCAAAACTAATAAACAAAGGTACAAATATATTCTTTAGTAAGAATAACGATGCGTGTGAAGTTTCATGAACATTGGACATATAGTTTCCAAGTTATGAACCAAGATAAGATCTAGAATAAAAGTTTTCAACAAAGCGGCATAACTACTCTGTCAAAATAAAAACCATTTGTGGAATGTGTGCCAATACATTCTTTAAGATTTGTGTCAAGTGTCATGTCAATTGGACAAATTCTTTTCAAGTTATGAACAAGAAAATCTTTTAATTCTGTATGTGACGTTGACCTTGGAGGTACACCTATGGGGTGGTACAATACCATACAGTATGATACAATACAAACTAAATTATGTACACAGTTGATAGTTACATGAATTCAAGAGGAATATAAGAATCCATCATAAGTATCCATGTGAGATAAGGAAAAGGAAGACTCTCCGACTGGTCAGAATTTAAAGTTTTATATTCTGACCCCGAGAGTGATATTTCCTTATCCCACATGGATTAACTGATGATGAATTATTTTTCTTACAGTTTAACCATAAAAAGAGGCAAAAACGCTAATGAAATAATGGATTTTCATCAATTCTATATATATTAATATGTTTTAGACATCAAACAATGATTTAAATGGGGGAACCCTATTCTCGCATGGCCAGTATTCACCATGTCCGTGTTAGATGGGCACAATGTTCACCCGACTTATCGATACACATGAATTTAAAATCTAATTTTAGAAGACATTATTGTTGTATTGTATTCCTCTAGACAAACTCCATGCACATATACGATAGTTAATACTATTTTAAAATACAGAGGACTCGTGTTCACAACACTTATTACATGTATACAGTGAAACATATACTTTGCACAGTATTCATAAAATATATATTATATAAGTATATATTATACAGTGAAACATACTTGGTCAAGTGTTCATAAAACCTCTATTACATGTATACAATGAAACATAATTGGTCCAGCGTTCATAAAACATCCATTACATGTATACAGTGAAACATGCTTGGCCCAGCGTTCATAAAACATCTATTACATGTATACAGTGAAACATGCTTGGCCCAGCGTTTATAAAACATCTATTACATGTATACAGTGAAACATGCTTGGCCCATTGTTTATAAATATCTATTACATGTATACTAGGACTATGCACTAGAATTATTACCCACATTATGAAAATACTGGAGAAAATGTTGACATATGTCTACTTTAGACGATAGCGTTTCGGAATACCCACGGAATTCCCTATTGCTGGTTACCACTACTAGTTATAACAATGGATTTTAATCTCGAACCCACATTTTTCATTAACTTAAATTATCAATTACACATATAAAAAGCATTTTTTTTAACAAACTAAAGTTGTTTCGTATATCTCACAATATGTATCTTCAAAATAAGAATAAGTTTTTTAAGTATAAAAATGTATGATCATTAACTTTAAACAACTTTAACTAATTGTTTAAATAAAACAATGGTCTACGTTTACCATACGGTCTGTGATACATTTTAAAACAGTACCTGTCGTGTTCTACTATTTATGTTGTATTTGTATTTACGGTACCACACCACATACATACAGGTCATTTGATCGACATGATGAAAACAAACTTTCTGATGCCACATCTCAATTACATCGAGATAAAAATGTGAGGTGAAATAAATTATTGACCCCGTTTAAGAGCCGTCACAGAAACACGTATTCTCGAAACATGCTGAGCCAGAAAGCTAGACTCAAGCTCAAAACTTCAAATTTCATTTACCAATAACTTTTTTCAGTGGCCACCAATTAGGAATACAATTTCAATACCAGTCTATGTACAGCTGATTAATAAGTACATCCTTTTTCATGCAATTTCATTAATTATAAAGAAATAGAAATATGAAATAATTACGGTTTTCAAAATGTCAGTTTTGAGTTTGAGCATGAGAGTCTGGCTTAGAGTTTCGAGAATACGGGCCTGTAGTTTCAGTTAAGACTATGCTTCACTAAATAATGATAATACGATCCATAGACTATTCATGTGGAAAGATGGTCGGCATGAAGGGGTAAATATTACCCAAATATGGCGCCTCACATGAGTACATAATATCACATCCTATGTTAGTATGGCTCAGTGTTCCTAATTCCGGTGTTAGTAAGGCACAATGTTCATAATTACAATACACATCCAAGAGCTGTTAGTTCGTGTATATTCCCAACACAATTCTCGATGCAATGTTTTTAATGAAATATTATGCAATTTGACAGCCTACACAACGATCTGGTAACCTAATACCCGCGTTAAACAAAACCATCGTGGACACATATAACTGCCTTAGACCGTGTAAGATGGATAAATTCTGAATAGAAACTACAATCTAGAGAAATAAATATATTGCCTACTATAGAAAGAAGCACACAACGTAATATGTCTAACATAGTTTGGGTAATGCAATTTGGTACTTTTCCTGGCTCTCATATGTCACGAAAGATCCATATATGCCAACTGTATGTATAGACAAATGCAGAATCAGGTATATATCAGATATCTGAAGAGAAAACGATAAAATGACTCACAGGTCGTATCACTGAACGGACACCAGAAAAAAACAAAAACAGTAAGGAACCTATTTGAGTTCAATCAAAATAGCACTACAGCAAACAGCACATTCTACAATGTCAAAGTTGTAAATATGAGGGTTCCGTAGCTTTGCTTTCTATTGATTGGTAAATAATGATCGATTAAAAAATCAGAACTTTTGACTTGCAAAAATTGAGGAAATCATTTGGAACTCTGTATCCAAGTCCCTGGCTAAGTGCCGTCAATATGTCAGTAGTATTTCTCCTTCTATTTGGATGACACCTGTAACTGATCAAGTGGTGATTTCTCAGGTCTATCGTAACTGGAACTTTTGTTAGTATGCCTTTCCTACGGTAAACGACAACTATTTCATTTTCTTCTGCGTTTATGCTGGTCACAATTGCATATGTACCACATAAAAATTCTATGATTGAACATAGCTCTAAGTCGTCCCAGCTATAGACATAGACCTTCTGAAAAACGTCACATTGTGTACCTACTCTTGGCAAAATGAGATATAGACGGTCACTGTCAGAGTTTCCTGAACTTCTCATAACTGAAGGACTCTGGACAACCTTTGCCCAATGCACCAGATCCCATGATGTGTTGGCCATTTCGTATATTGGTGCAATGAATCGCTGTTCTCCGATACGACTTCTTGCCCTCTCTACAACTATCAGCTGTGGATAGGTAATGTAACCATCATAGTTCTTCCGGTAGATGGACCTTTTTCTAATATCTATTGAAACAGTGTCTTCTTTTATGATTCGCGTTGCAAACATGCCATCCAGAGCATAATGTATGACTTTCATTGTACCCCGTTTGTATTTTCCATCTTCCTTATCGGGACTGTCTTTGACCACTGATGTCACTATTCCATCATGCCACAGGCACCAATACGAATACGATATAACGTCTCCCGCTTTGACCATATCCAGTGATTCCACTTGCAGAGACATTGGTTTTTTTACAATGGTCGAGGCCAGGTGTGAAGATCTGTTAAATAAACGATGATATCCCTTTTCACCTATCCTTGCCCTGGCTCGTCGGATAACGTCATCTTTGTTAAAAGTATAGAGCGGGTGATACTTGTAGATCCATATGTCCTTAACTCTAAGATCAAAGACGAAGGTGTCTTCTGTTACAGTTTGTTTCTCACCATAATGTACCACAGTGACCGCAAGTTTCGATGGTGATTCGTCAATGAACTTTACATCCACTACAACAGCTTTGTGCCACAGGAAGTTGTATTTGAATTGAATAATCTTGCCAACACTTACTTCATTGCGGACCTTCGCCCAATCGCGACCAACCAATCGTGTTGTAAGCCACCGTCGACGTTGATCACAAAATACCATTCGGTTTTCAAAGGCATTTAGATCATCATCTGGCCTCAGTTTTCTGACATATTCAAACGTGTTTTCATTTTGAGGAACGTCTGTCGTCGTGCCTTCGTCTTGGGGGACGTCTGTATTTTCTATTCCTTGTCGAACCTTTGCCCAATGACAGAAGTGAGAAGATCGGTTGTCAAACATGGAATACTTAGTTTCTCCGATTCTTAGTCTAGCTCGGGTAATCACCTCTTCTGGAGGATGTGTTTGGTATAGTGAGTAGTCGTAGATCGTTACAGCTGATATAGAACCAGCAAATGTAACATCTTTCTCGACCACACAGCCACTGAATAGACCTGTTTTCTCATAGAAGATTACACAAATGGAGTTTGCAGATTCATTGACCATCGAAACTATGCCATCATTTGATTTTCCACTGTCCTTAAATTGCACCACATCTCCAACCGAAATATCCTGCAATGAGTCGGCCGGGGTCATCTTTCCTCTATACGGTGAAAAATAGAACGACTTAACCAAACGGGGCAGAAAATTGTAGAGAAACCCAAATGAGCATGCGTTGAATAAAATCATGCATACAAGCCTCTTCACCGTTGGCTTTAGCAGGCCCAGAAACAATACACCCAGAGATTGAGAAGCAATAAAAAGTACAAATCTAACAGCTAATCCCCATTTCTTCTCTTTAAAGCAAGTTTGGCATAAAATTTTATTCTTCATTTCTTTGCGTAATGTCCAGTAGCTTAGCAAAACATCTATGATTGCGACAAAGATAACGATTACCAAGGTGAGTGGTGTGTTTGCGAGTTTAAGAAATGATGCTAAATCTTCTAATGAAACCAAAATAAACCTCACGATATTGTTAACAAAACCTTTGAACCGACTGATTTGGAAACATTCCTGAACCCCATTACAACACCAATTACAAAAATGCTCACAATTGAAGAGCGCAACTGAGTATGCCCAACACTTTCCCAAACAATTTTCTGCTCTTTGAACAATATCTTCTCTTGGATGTGTTTTTAAACGATACCTTATTTTATAAATTTCATCATAATACACATTCTTCACTTCGACAGTTTCTCTGACCATAAGACGGTCATCAAATGGAGTGGTAATGAAGTGAATCAATGTTAAAGAAGCGGATGATTCGTTTAGAGGCTTTATAGACTTCACAATGGCGTGATGTTGATATGCTGCCAGCTGTCGATGAAAGACGCTCACCTTTGAATGTTCTCCAGCAACACAAATGTGGTCCCCGATCTCAATCTGCTCAAAGGATTCCACACGTATTTTCTCTGTGCACGAAAGACATACTTCATTTGCAGGCTCTTGTGTGGTGTTAGAATCATAGAGACTGTCAATTGTGCTACTGACATAATCTGGTAATTTTGTAAATGGAGGACAGGATAAGCAGCTAAAGAGCACTTCGGCCATTTTGAAAATAACGTATACATGCAATTATGTTACTGATAAACATATGCAGGCTGTTTCTTTTAATCAACAAGTGGTTAAATCGGCTGAAGGTCATCAATGTGATCCGTTTTCCTTCAGCTTTCGTTACTGGCGCATCACGTGTTTGTTCTGTAAAATAGAGGAGTGGTAATATAGTACTATAAATGGACACACTCGCTCAGCTATACATGTACATGCGTAGGTGGGATAGAGAAAAATGCAAGTGTAATTCATGCGGGATAACGTAAGTCCACACAGCCTTTGGCAGACAGCAAATCAGATCTTAGCGTTCACTGTTTTGCTGCTGTTCCCAGCTTCATGCTTATACAATGTACATGCTTATATATGTTGTTTATTTGCTTGATAGCTTATTGTTTATAACGACAGAATGTGAATGCTTAACGTATCTGCGATAAAATGTTTTACTAGTCATCCATTGCTTTATTGATGCTTTTAAATAATACACCTCCTACATGTACCATTTAGACTTTAACTATTTGTCCACTATTAAGAATTTTCCAGTATTTTAGAATTCTGCTTAAAACATGCCTCTATTTTTAGCATCAAGCTTCTTAGCAGCTCATATTTAGTTTTGCTCGTTATTTTATGCTTGAAATGCATGTTTCTATTTATAATATCTAATGTATGTGCTATGTAACTTGTATGTGCTTCATGTTGATAGTCGGTTTTAAAAGCTCTTTAGAGCTTATGTTTTACTGTTTTATGTACACCGACTTTGCAAATAAAATTTACTTGACTTGACTTGACTTGAGTTACCGCGCATGCGTGTGAGTACTCTTATAGAAGGGATTATCACTCCTTAATCGTGTTTAATAATTATTTCATTTCAAATAGATAAATATCTTCACAATTGTATATCAGTGAATAATATCCGGTTTCATTCAGAGATTATTGTATTCGCTATGTAGTGTGGCTTAGATAAGTTTTTGCTTTTAGTCAAAATGATACAAAACGCCACTAATTAAATTACCTCATACCGAACTGGAACCTAGCTTGTCGTACGCCATGCCATTTTCTATTTCAACCATTCCTGATATAATAGAAATAATATATTAATTATTATACAGCGTAAAATGTAGTCTGGCTACCTGACTACCTAGCTAAATGATTTCTTTTTTATAAAAAAAATAGTGGTAATTGCTTTCTTCTCCAGCCCCAATCACCTTGTTCTTGGGAAGGGAGTTAATTATATAGAAGAATGAGTTGTGCACAAGGAGTTGTCGAAATTTAAAAAAAAAAGAAAAGCCAGTCTACGTAAAATGCAAGATGAAGAGAACTATTTACAACTGTGAACACAGGTATTGGTAACATGCGGCTGTATCACTGGTTTAATACCATGATTTGGTCTTTGCATAATGAAAACAAAACATGAATTTTTATTTATTTTAAGTAAGCCATTATATTTCTTTATTTTCATAGATTGTCATTACACTGAATACAATTGTTTATCTCTGTAGAATCTAAACACCGTTACCACGCAGATGACAGACAATCGTAAGACGAGAATGTAGACACTTGATTGCGATCTAAACTATATAGTTTAAAGGCCTAGTCTTTGGCAGAGTACCAGTGAATTTTAGCACAGCATGGTGCTAATTACTACCAATAAAACCCATGCAATCACAGCTTGGTGTCCCAATATATAAGACATTTAGAGGAGTGGTGTATATTACAGTATGAGGCCCTACAAATACAGGTAACAAGTAGAAAATTGCTGTACGGGGTACAGCAAATAGAGAAAGTGCTGCGCCTAAAGCCCCGTTCACATGACCAACATTTACACTCGTTGATAAAAAATTCCATATATGCATATTTTACACAGACAAAAGTATATTTGCTAAGCGTTCACATGAGGAAGATTCCAGAGTATAATCTCTTTTTTTATATTTGCTGACGTAAGTAAATTTGCTGTGTGTACACAAGAGGAGAAATACTTCGAAATGTTCCGAAATACTCATGAAATACTTTTACGTATATGCAAAAGTTAATTTGCATGTTCCTCCCTGGGTGCAAATAATTTGCTATTGCATATGTGAGTATATTTACTCAAGTATGTAGATACGTTCACATGACCAAATTTGCATATGTATGCAAAAGTGCACATGTGCAAATAAATACTCATGTATGCACATGTGCGCATGTGAACGGGGTTTATGTAAGCAGTGACTGTAGAAAAAGGAATAAAGCTTAAAACGTAAGTTACATTGTAATGTCAACGTTATTATGCTAATTCAAAGCTTAGCAGAGGACTCCGTGATTTACATAACTACTCAATACACTATGCGGAATTCAAACATAAATTGACAATTTTCAAACTAACACTATGAATAGTTTCTTTTAATTGATTTTTAATATATTTATATTATACTAAAGCTACGAATGTAAGCTTTCCAGTGGTATAATTTAGATGACGATAAATTAAATAATAAAATGTAAGTAGGGGTTCCGTGAGTTTCCAACCAAATAATAGCAATGCGAAATTACAAGCAAAATATGTCGCTTTTATAATACAACTACAAATAGTTTTCATGAACGGATTCTAAATATCTATAAACTATTTTAAACCTATGAACATAAGCTATTATTTGTCATAAAGAAAAAGTAAATAGATTAAGAAATAAAAAGGTTATAAAGGGTTCCGTGGTTTTCCAACCTAATAATATCGGATGAAATTACAGCAAAATGGTCCGTTTTCAAATTAAAAGTAACCATATTGTTCATGAAAGGATTCTAAATATCTATATAGCCTATTAAAGCTATGAATGCAAGCTTTATAATGATATAATAAATATATTCATAGCTTACAGAAAAAAATATTTATTGGTTCCGTCATGTCATTACTTTTCCTTCAAATATTCAAAGAGTTCCGGCTTTTACACCTGACCATAAATATACAAACTATATCAGAGATGTAGATAACGTTATCTACATATCTGACTATATGCATAATTTA
>JAWPHD010006715.1:55000-120000 GCA_037043455.1 Cyrtodaria siliqua | reverse complement strand
TGGGTGCTGTGGTTTGTGGTACAGTGTAAACTTACGGTGTCATTGAGTGTGGGTGCTGTGGTTTGTGGTTAAGTATAGCTTTACGGTGACATTGCGTTTAGGTGCTGTAGTTTGTGGTACGGTGAGCTTGAGATATCCTCAGAAATGAAATTTAAGAATGCCAACTGCCAAGAAAAAATAAGAGCGAACTTTGAAAGTACAGGTTGCAATCGACGCATGTTAGCTGAAACTTAATTATACTCTTCTTTGCATCGGTTATAAATTACTATGGAATATTCTAATATTCTAATATTCGTATTTGAAACGTAAGTGGTAAATACGTCGGCTTACTAGAGAGCGTAATTTATTTATTACAATTAAAATATATTATTTATTACACAGTAAATCAGTTCCTAACATTTTCATTTTGAATTCAGTCAAATTAATAAATTGCAATTTTCTTTTACAAGTATTGATAATAATACTAATAACAATAATAATAATAATAATATTAATAGAGGGTAGACCTCCAAAGAGACAATCTTATCGATCTTTCCTGGTTGACTGAAGCCAGTTTTTTTTATTTCGTTCGTTCGTTCGTTCATTCGTTCGTTTTATATTTGTATGTTTATCATGGGACATTATGATACATTGTCTTTTTTTAAATTGTTTTTGACTTTCCAACTATGACTATATAGTTATCAATATTAAATTAGATATACTATGACACAAAACTGTCTAAATTTGCTAATGGTAAACCACTAATCAGCA
The DNA here is from genome assembly GCA_037043455.1 of Cyrtodaria siliqua. NCBI lineage: Eukaryota > Metazoa > Mollusca > Bivalvia > Adapedonta > Hiatellidae > Cyrtodaria > Cyrtodaria siliqua. The sequence goes on along the minus strand of JAWPHD010006715.1, from coordinate 119,250 downwards.
GGTATTTACATCGATACAAACACCTTTCATTAATACTGTAGACGCCTTCTAAAGCCTGTAACGTACGTGACGTGGCATCTTGACTATTCAGAAAACTTGACGACAAGGACTATCACAACCTGACTTCTATGGTGATGTGATTTATAAATTTCGTAAGATTCTTGTTCATGATCACTTTCATACTATCTTTGTTAAACTTGTTAAAAAGTTTATCAAAAGAGGTTATGACCCTATCATTTTGCAACGTACTGCATGCTTGGTGGTGGACCCTTTTACAGTTCGCCACTATGCTTTCCTCTTTAATTGTACGATGACCGGACATGCTGTAGACCCTATGATGACGTCTACCTAAAGCCCATTGGGACGGTGGCGTTTGATGTTTGTCTATGATCTTTCCTGTCGTGCCCTTAATGGTTTATTCTCTTGTTGCTCTGGCTTCTGCCAAGTCATTCAGTACCTTCATTGTGGCTTTCTAGGCTATTGTTTTTTTGTATTATATTTACACGAGCATATTTGTGTTTTACTTATATTGCCTATTGATGCTGCCTTGTTGGTTAGAGATTATATCATGGCGGGGATTTCTTTATTTACACTGTCCTGTTTTAATGGGATGACAATAGGGTAAGTGTGAGGTTTGGTGCACCCTAGAACCGGTTTAAACCCCCAGTGGCCTTTGTTGCCACTGACCGTTTCAAGGCGGTAGCCCTATTGTCAACCCTTTTGTGTTTGTGAAGTCGTTTGCATTTTTTATTACTTTTGCTTTCTCGTTTGTCTGTTTGCGTGTTTGTTTTTGTGTTTTGTGGTTGACTGTCGTCCTTGAATGCTGCTTTCCCTATCTGATATTTTTATCTTTCCTTGATTTGGGCAAGTGATAATTAAATTATAAATACAAATTAAAAAATAAATTTACTCTAAAAGGAAGCCAGATCCCCCAACCCCCAACCCCACCCCAGCCCTTCACCCACAAACACACCTCCAACCCTCCTTCCCACCCACTGCCCTCATTTTTACACAATTGATGTAGGCTTTTACTTTGAAAATGTCATTCAAAAAAATTAAATGGCCGCTTCCTATTATACATTATGTGTCAGTGTCCTCTAGCGGCGCATGTTTTGCTTTCAGACTTGTTTGCGGCGCAGCTAAAATTGAAAATGAACATTTAATTTTCACGTAGCTGGTTAGGAAATAACGAAATCAGTAAGAACAAGACTAGCATTCATTCCATTTTCTTATAATAAGGTATGCTGTTTTCTTTGGAAAATCTCGCTAAAAATATATAATTTCGAAACGACTATGTTTTACTTTAAATATGGTATTTTGTACACCCTTGTTTTTTCTTTTTTTACAAAACATATGTATTTATAAATAAATAAATCACACGAAAGTGTAATATTTCTGTTTAGAGTGACTGGAAGTGATCCGAAAGTATTATGGGTGTCAATCCAAATCGAATAAAACCATCAGACTGTGTGTCAGTTTCATATTTAATGTGCATAAGCATTAAACTAGGACCCTGATCCGTCCAATTTATGTACTGTTAATGAAAAAACTAGACAAGTTTCGCTGTATAAATAATAAATATTAATTCACATGATGCTTTAAGGCGGTTGTGAACTCTTGTTTTGTGATAGAAGTACATTTTATTTGAATTATATAAATAACCTTAAGTGATATAAACCCTCTTTGAATTAATATTTATGATTTTGCAACACAAACAAAACAAGTCGTCGAGTTGCTCAGATCAAACATGTTCATCAACAATAATTAAAGCTAAGGTAATATGCGGCTAAATTTAATTATGCACATTTCATATACAACTGAAGCACATTAAGGGTGTTTTCGTTTGTGATTGGATTGACACCAATATCTTTCTTCTAGATCGTCTCCAGTCCCTTAAATACTATCATGTGTTTATGCATGGTATCATATGCTTATTTGTGTATAACACCCGTTGTGAAATAACACGCAAATAGAGAAATTAAAATGGACTATTTGTTTACATTACGAAAGAGTTGTATAAAATGCAGTTATACATGTATGTGGTGTCTGATTTTACATTAAAGGGACACACGGTAACCTTGATTTCTCTACATAACCTGCAATTCAATTATTAATAATGATTATACGAATAGTATACAGCAAATTGTTTTTCCATATTACTGACTGTTGATTATGTTTCACCAATAATATATTTAAATCTTTGATGTAATAAGAACAATGAAATGAATCTCAAAAATATTTAATTATATGCAAGCAGATTAAAAGTCAAAATGATACTGTATAATTGCTGGATACGCTAAATTCAATGTTTGATAACCATTTAAAGAATGCCGTTTAGTCCTTTAAGCAGCTCGAATACATGAACAATTTTGTCCTCTACCATAGTTCATAAATCTGACAATTTGGCCATTGTTGGGTATATATTATAATCGGTCCATTTTCTTCTCTGGTATTATATAAAGAATATCCGGTCTGTCTTTCCATACAACCAAACATCAATAGGAACGCATTGTCTCAGTACTTTCCGGTTTATAAGAACGAATGAATGAATGAAGGAAAAACACGAACAAACGAACAAAGAATTCAGCCAGCCAGCAGCCAGCTAGCCAGCCAGCCAGCCAGCCGGTACTTTCCCGTTTACGAACGAACGAACGAACGAACGAACGAACGAACCAGCAGCCAACCAGCCAGCCAACCAACTAACCACCCAACAAACAAACAAACAAATAATGAATGAATGAATGAATGAAACAATAAGCTCGCCAAAAGGTCTAGTTGCCAACGGCGAGGATAAATAAAAACTTCATACTACGACCGACCGACCGACCGACCGACCTACTGACCGACCGACCGACCGACCGACCTACCGACCGACCACCAACCAACCAACCAACCAACCAACCAACCAACCAACCAACCAACCAACCAACCAACCAACCAACCAACCAACCAAAAAACCAACCAACCAACCAACCAACCAACCAATCAATCAGTCAATTAACTGTTTATTTAGTTATGCCAACTGCGTATTCGCATGTGACTTATGGTTCGTGTGTTCAATACCCAAATAATTAAATCTTTAATTAATTAATCAATATGTTTTCTTCATTTCTTTTTTTATATTATAGTTGTTTTTTATTAATGTATTACTTAATTTAACTAACTAAATAAATAAAAATGTATGCAAATAAAAATATAAATAAAGAAACATTATTAATGAACTAATAAATTAATAAATTAATAAATAAATTATTTTATATTTAATTAATTCATTAATATGTTTTATTCATTTCCTTATTTATAACTTGATTTGTTTATTTAATTATTAGTTAATTAACTCAATAAAACAAAAAAGTAAACAAAAGAAAATATAAATAAAGAAACATTATTAATAAAATAAATAAATAATTTAATTAATAATTAATTAACTATTTATATACTTGTGCCTACTGCGTGTTTCACATGTGACTGATGGTTCATGTGTTCAATACCCAACTAAATAAATCTTTAATTAATAAATAAATAAATTGATTAATTAATTATTTTCTTCATATATTTATTTATATTTTGTATTTGTTTTTTTAATTAACTAATTAATTTTCATTGACTGAAAATATTATTTATGCCGACTGCGTGGTTCATATGACTGATGGTTTGTGGTTCAATACCCAATTTACCAAATTAATTTAATTAATTTTATTTAATTATTAATTTATTTAGTTTAAAAATCAGTAAATAAATAAACAAACAAACACAAAAATAAATAAATAAACAAATAACATTAAAAGATATAATAATAGTAATAATAAGAAGAAGAAGAAGAAGAAGAAGAAGAAGAAGAAGAAGAAGAAGAAGAAGAAGAAGAAGAAGAAGAAGAAGAAGAAGAAGAAAACAATAATTATAAGAAGAAGAATAACATGCTATAAATGTGGGATTATTTTGACGTAGGAAGATATTTTATTTTCATATTGTTCCACTGAATTTACAATATTATTTGTGTCTTTGGTTAAAGCATTTGTATGATTAGCTAACCTTTTAATATCATATATTATAGAAGCTCTAAATATCGAGCTTGATAAATCTCCTTGAATGGCAATACGGCAGTTTTACTTTTGTCTATTAGATAAATCATAAATCATCTTTGTGAAACTGTATCCATTATACAGGCGTGATTGTGTTATAGTACACGAATAATGTAAACTTATGTCAACGTTATGTACAAAAATAACTCGTTTCTATAACAATATAACGACCATACAACGGTATACAGGCTACATTTTGTCGACTCTATTTTACGAACAAAACTTGATTCTATGGCGTTTCTGTGCAAGGAAATAAACACAATATTACAGGTAAATGTCTTACAAGCGCTGGTTTATTCGTGTTTTGCTTCATTTTAGCACACGATAGACCATATATGACGGTCGATTGTGTCTGTGGGATACAGGCAGACTCCCACACTTTACTTTGGTATAACCAGTACAGTTTAGCTCCCGCCATCTCACTTAGAAAGTCGAGCTCCTAGTGGGATTCGAACCCGAAGCGGTGAGAGGCGAGATAGTCTTTAATATCGCGACCACGATTGCGCTTATCACGTTTTTTAAATTTGTCATCGAATATACAATCACACGGAATAGAAACCCATATAAACAAAAAAGGCACACTTACCTATTGATAAATCCTTTGTCAATAAGAATATAATACTGAAATTTATCTAAGAATATAATATTGAAATGTATCTGTAAGCACAAATACGTGTTGATAAATCCTTCCTCAATAAAACACTAACATCTTTAAGCAAATTCGCTTGTTGATAAACCCGTCTAAATGAGGAACAGAATATTGAAAATTTCCTCTTTTTAAAACACAATTCACACTTATCTGTTAATAAATTCTTTTAAATAGGAACACAGTGTTGACTATATAATATATTTAGTAATCAAACATAACGTGGAAGGTGTATTGACTGCGCGGATTCGTAATGTTTACGTCGTTTTATATCCGACTAATGAATATGCAAAATTGAACGAGAACGAGGTTGTTTATTATTTCACTCATGGAATACAGTAGGTTAACTTTATCAGTTAGAAAAACAGTCAATTATAACGTATATATAATATGGTAACTCCGCCTATTGCGCGTGACAATTGTTACCACATTACCAATTAATGTGTTTTCCTTGTACATGTCGGGGTCCGATATTTGAATCTAGTTTTTCATAGACAGTCTATGTGGAAATACTTGAACAATATTTTATCTAAAACTACAAGGCAGCTCTCATATATAATTCGGGTCATCGAAGATTTCATAAAAATGCACTAGTAGCTCCCTTACTTGAATGTCAAGGGTACTGCTAGGCTGGTCGGGTAGGGTATCATGTGCTGTGTCCACGTTGTGGTATTCCAGTACAGCATATAAAGGGTACTGCTAGGCTGGTCGGGTGGGGTATCATGTGATGTGTCTACGTTGTGGTATTCCAGTACGTAGCACTAAGAAGCTGCACATTGATTTCACTGCTACAAGTATAGAAGCGTCGCGATATGACTGAAAGTTTGTTAAACGCGAGAGTAATCACCTACCTACCTACCTACCTACCTACCTACCTACCTACATACCTACCTACCTACCTACCTACCCTAGCCCACCCACCCACCCACCCACCCACCCACCCACCCACCCACCCACCCACCCACCCACCCACCCACCCACCCACCCACCCACCCACCCACCCACCCACCCACCCACCCACCCACCCACCCACCCACCCACCCACCCACCCACCCACCCACCCACCCACCCACCCACCCACCCACCCACCCACCCACCCACCCACCCACCCACCCACCCACCCACCCACCCACCCACCCACCCACCCACCCACCCACCCACCCACATACCCACATACCCACCCACCCACCCACCCACCCACCCACCCACCCACCCACCCACCCACCAAATCCCACCACAAACCCACAAACCCACCCACCCACCCACCCACCCACCCACCCACCCACACAACCACCCACACACCCACCCACCCACCCACCGACCCATCCAAAAACCCATAACCACCAACCCACCCACCCACCGACCCACCCAACCATCCAAAAACCCACCCACCCACCACCCAAAAAAAAAAAAAAAAAAAAAAAAATCACACACCCATACATACCCACCAACCCACCCACCCACCAACCAACACACACACACACACCCACACGCCCGCACACTCATCAGATGGTTACCTATGTTACTGCGAGTGCTTTCGGTAACCGATCGGAAAATCCTGAACGCACCCAATATCAGGTTTCTTTTGTTTAGTATCTACAGATAGCGTTCAAAATTGTAATTAATGTCCTTCTTTTCAAAATCAAGAGTGTAACGACTTAAATTCAAGCTTTTGTGGTTATTGTCATGAAACACGTACAACATATACATATTGGTGTAATAATATCACCAGTAATATATTTTTACTATTTTTATAATAAATATCAATGATTGAACAAATGCAAATTTTGTGAAAAACTAACAAATGATATCCACACAAGAAATTGTCTAGATGGCAAAATTTTCAATTTAACATTTTCTAAAAAAGGGACCCGATAACCCCTCTTTAGTAACAATATTGTGTCGTCGCTACATATATCTCTTGCTTATGTTTTGTTCATTTGCATAGTCGTAACACTGTTCATGTACATAGCCATACACTGTTCATGTACATGCCCATAGACTGTGTTTTAATATACAATGACGTATGGTATGACAGCATACATTGTTTTAAACGGACACACGGCAATTTTGAATTGTTTATCAAGCATTGAAATCAGTGTCTCGATTTATTTTTTATCTATCATCATTGTGCCTTTAAACCTGCTTGCAATAAACTTTTGAGTTTTGTCTGTCTGTCTGTCTGTCTGTCTGTCTGTCATACATTGCAAATTATGTTCATATGATGTTCAAGAGTTAAATTTGGTAATTGATAATACTACAAAAAGGGTGGTCATTCATCTTTAACGTCCTTATTCCGCAATCAACAGGCACATTTTAAGACAGATGTACACCATTTTTAAGCCTACAGACGAGGTATATATGTAGATATAACTTATTTTGAGAATCCAAACTCAATAGACACAGTATAAACGAACAGCCAGGCCAATCCCATATCTGGAGCGTCGAATTAGGAGTTATCAACTCATAACTCATTTTACGCATATTCACTCACGGTCATTTTAATAACCCGTGAATAAATATTCTTTAATAACATCCAGTTTAGTGTTGGATCCCGGCAATCCGTGTTTTGTTTCGTTGAATACTGTACAGAAACGTAAACAAGCTAGCATTAACGTGGTTCTCGGCATTCGTCATGCTGTTTTCGATGATGAAGAACCGATATAAGACTATTCCCGGCGAATTGATGCTTTGCATCAACATTTTCTTATATATATTTGTAACTACATATTTGATTTTCAAACAAGCAAAACAAGCAAAACAAAATTGTCATCTGGAAAAACACTGTAAGGAGGGATAGTTTAAAGTTTTTCCATTTAAAGATGACTTTCAAACTTCAGGTCAGGAACTCGTACTGTTATAATTTATCAGAGGATCCACCTGAACATTTGATATTCTTTTTTCAAATCCCAGGAAGGGGAAGACCCCTCTAGATCCGCTAGTGCTTTAAACGAATACATACACTACAACTGTTACCATCCACTCTGTGTATAAAAATAATGGCAATTGACGAATTTGATACCAACGTTTACCACAGCTATTTTTGATTTGCCAACTTATTATTTACAACTATCAAGACAGTGAACGAGTATATTCCGTAAGTATTCTGAGATACACGGAAAGCACCAAGTAACACTGTTAAAATTAGCAATTCCGCTAAAGGTTTCAACCTCCGTTAAATGTAATAGCGTCACTGTTAAAGGTACCAAGCTCTGTCAAGGTTACAGGTACCAACCTATTTCAACGTTTACGATACCAACCTTTTTCAACGTTAACGGTACCAGCCTATGTCAACGTTAACGTTACCAGCTTATGTCAACGCAAGCGGTACCAACTTATGTCAACGTTAAGAGTAACAATCTCTGTCAACGTTAACGGCACCAACCTCTGTCAACATTAACGGTATCAACATATGCCAACGTTAACGGTGCCAACCTCTTTCAAAGTATCTGTCAGCGTTTTCAAACCCAACTTCTGTCAACGTTAAAGGTAATATCCTCTGTTAACGTTCTCAGTAACAACCTATGTCAACATTAACGGTAACAACCCATGTCAACGTTAGCGTACCAACCTCTGTCAACGTTAGCGTAGCAACCTCTGTCATCGTTAACGGTATCAATGTATGTCAACGTTAACGGTATCAACCTATGTCAACGTTAACGGTAATACCAACTGTCAACGTTAACGGGACCAGCCTCTGTCAACGTTAAAGGCAATAACCTCTGTCAACTTTAAAGATACCAACCTCTGTCAACGTTAACATTACCAACCTCTGTCAACGTTAAATGTAACAATCTCGATCAATGTAAACAATATCAGCCTCTGTCAACGTTAACGTTACCAAACTCTGCCAACGTTAAATGTAACAATCTCTCAATGTTAACGGTACAAGCCTCTGTCAACGTTAACGTTACCAACCTATGTCAACGATAACGGTACAAAACAATGACAACGTTAATGGTAATTCCCTTTGTCAACGTTAACGATACCAAAATCTGTCAACGTTAACGGTACCAAAATCTGTCACACGTTAAAGGTACCAACCTATGTCAACGTTAACCTTACCAACATATGTCATCGTTAACAGTACCAACCTATGTCAACGTTTAAGATACCGCTGTCAACGTTAACGGCGCCAACCTATGTCAACATCTAAGGTACCAAACTCTATCAACGTTAACGGGACCAACCTCTGTCAACGTTAATATTAACAACATCTGTCGTTCAGCTGCCGAAGGCAGCTGACTCTTATATGGCTTTAGAATATGTCTATGGTTAACAGACTGTGAATCATGTAGCCCACAATAAGCATGCATTACAACTTCAATTCCTAGGGTACCCGTCTAAAAAAAAAAGAATGGTATAAACACATATTTTTCAATGTTCAAAACTTGCCGTTTTATTGCCTCAAATGACGTTTTCGTAGAGCAGTCTACTAAAGTGTAGAATGCGGCAATATTTCCGGGATCTTCACGTCCGGGATTTTTTTTAAGGAGCATAATGAAACTGTAAATGAAACTGAATGAAACCGCAAGTATTGGAATGCAATAAGTGCAAATCTGTATTTTAATGGAATAATACCTTTTTATGGAATAATACCCATTTATAATGCGGTATTCTCGTAAATACCGCCGTGTTATAAACTAATCGATGGGTTTATTCGCTGCGACTGGAAACGAAGTTTAACATAATAACATATCAAGTCACGGGTGTTAAAACAATATTGAAAAATATAATGTTGACGTAAACACGCCACGACCGTTCTTTTTCTTCTTACCAGACACATTCTTCCCGAGTTTTACCCTCAGTTATTCCTACCAAACATTTTGAATCAAGGTGGGCGACCTCGCTTCTCTCTGTTCAAATACCTTGATTTGCCTTACATACTGATTACAATTCAACTTTGGAGTACGACGTGCTAGAAGTACACATCAGCACAGAAATATTGATGTTCACATGTAAAGAAATCCATATAGCCTACCCAGATATATGCTATTTCCTCTCGGCAGCTATTTTACGCTTGCGTAAAACTTTGCTTGTTGTTAACTGTAATAACCTCTGTCAATGTTAACGTTGCCAATCTCTTCCAACGTTAAATGTACCAACTAATTTAACGTTAACGGTACCAACCTCTGTCTACGATAACGGTACCAACCTCAGTCAACATTAACGGTAATAACCCCAGTAAAAGGTAACAATCACCAAATCACCTCCTCCCTTAAAGGTAACAACCTCTGTCAACGTTAACACTAACAACTTCAGTTAAGGTAAAAATCACCTCCTCCCATAAAAGTAACACCTTTTTACAACTGTGTATTTCAATATCTACGGTTTTATTGAAACCCGCTTGTGACTAATTCAGGTAAACGATATTACCTTTGAAGAAACTAACCCGTCAAATAATGGCAAAACTACACTACAAAACCGTTCGTCAATTTTTTATCCAGGTGTTCAGGTTATATAATAATGAACATGTGCCGATTAAAAGTGTAGTTTTATTCATGGTTTCTTAAAATACTCGTGATTGAACATGCGTAAAATGAATTATGAGTTGGTAACACTTTATTCGACGCTCCAGTTTTCTGGTTTGGCCTGGCTGGTTACAGTCATTTATATTGTGTCTATAGAGTTCGTGTAAGTTATAATTATAAGTCTATACTTCGTCGTCAGTAAGTTTAGAAACGGTGTACATATGTTGTAAAAGGCTGTTGTTGGCGGGATAGTTACTTTAATAATGTTAGAATTGTTGCTTTTAAAGGGACACATGGCAATTTCGAGGTCTTGTAACACATTGTCACACAAGAAAGCAAATCAAACATCTAAAATGTCTTCCGTTGTTCTTCCTAAGGTCTTCGTAAATAAAAAGCTGACATAATATACATTTTAAAGCTAGTTTAGAGAAGTAATGAAACAAATCATTAACATGTGATAACAATGTTTTTTTCTCTCAAAAACAAAAGTAACTCAGTTATTAATATGGATAAGCGGCTATTCTACTACCAGCTTTTGCTTTGGACGTTTCCGCTTCGTCAGGAGTTTGGGGAACATCAGTCATTTTCCAGATTTCAAAGCAAACGTTGTACATGAACGTACTTTAAAGGGACACACGGCAATCTTTTTTTTTTTAAATCTAGACGTAACTTATTTTGTCTACAGGAACTTGTATTTTGTTAAATCAGTAATATTAATTATTAGACTAGTATAAAACAAATTGTTTGTACATATTATTAATTGTTAATTATATTGCGCCAATAGTATATTTGAACCTATGGTAGAATAAACATTTATTTAATCATATGCACGGAGGTTTAAAAGTCTATGTGATACTGGATAAATAAATCGAGACGTTAATGTCAATGCTTGATAAACACTTCAAGATTGCCGTGTGCCCCTTTAATTATAGACAGCTATGACTGCGACTTACGATTTTTGACGCAGTGTTGCAAAATAAACATATTGTGGAAACAACAAGACAGCTCACCTTGATTTTGTAAATTGGGTGCACCCATAATTGAATTATTTAGATTAGTTTATGCGAGGTTAGTGATGATATGGTTCAGGTAACTATTAGTATTATATAATAGCAGTTTTAAAGGAAATGGATATTTAAGATTATTTTTGTTTGCTTGGAAGTGATCAAGTATAAAGTAAATTACGTTATTTATTAAGTTGGCTAAGCACTCTTAAAATAATGTTTAGCTTACAAAAGTAGACGTGCATATAGTAACACAGTTTTAATGTATTGTATTACCTATACAAATTGAAAGATTATCCATCACAAATACGAGCGTATCAAATAATAAAAGAGTACCTGCTAAAAATCAAATGACTATCAATGGGATTTGATACAACATGCACATCAAAAAGAAAATACTGAATGTTGTCTATTTATCAACACAACACTGTAAATATGTAAGGAGCTCTTTGATAAAGATGTCAAAGGATGTATATTTCTTTTAATTAACCCAGTGTTTTTGTATCCATCATTCTGATTATTTTTTATTTATAACCATGATTAATCAAATGAGAAAAATGGTCCTTTAAAAACCACAGCATCAAACACAATGGCAACTAGGTCCGCACTGTACCACAAAGCACAGCACCCACACGCAATGACACGGTAAGGCTACACTGTATCACAAACCACAGCACACACACGCAATGACACCGTAAATCTACACTGTACCACAAACCAAAGAACCCACATGCAATGACATTATAAGTCTACACTGTACCACAAACTACAGCACCGGCACGCAATGTCACCGTAATTCTACACTGTACCTCAAACCACAGCACCCACACGCAATGACGCTGTGAGTCTACACCGTACCACAAACTACAGCACCTAAACGCAATCTCACCGTAAAGCTATACTTAACCACAAACCACAGCACCCACACTCAATGACACCGTAAGTTTACACTATACCACAAACTACAGCACCCACACGCAATGACACCGTAAATACTCACCGTACCATAAACTACAGCACTCACACGCAATGTCACCGTAATTCTTCACCGTACCACAAACTAAAGCACAGACCCGCAATGTCATCGTAAGTCTACACTGTACCATAAACAACAGTACCCACACGCAATGACACCTTAAGTATACACTTTACCACAAACCACATAACCCACACGCAATGACACCGTACGTCTACACTGTACCACAAACAATACAAACTCTATAGCCCAGTGGTAGAGCACTGGGCCCACAAGCGGAAGGTCGTGGGTTCAAACCCCGCCGGATGCTGGTCTCTCCATTATCATCTTTCATTTATTCATTGCTTATCATTCATTACCATTTGGCAAAAATCCACCTTCTCGGCCCTCAAATTTGATTCATGAGTAGTTAGTACCTCACTGCTGTCTTGTGACGATGTTAGGCCGACGTTCACTGAAAGAAGGGAAGCTGTAGACAGAAATTCGTTGGTTCTTCGTATGGCGCGTCTAAAGTATGCAGTGGCCAGTAGCCTAGTAGTGGCATAGCAGCTTGAATGGAGTACCATGGAGTACTAGGGGGAGGCTGTTTCACAGCAATAGACAATAACAGAAGACATATCAGCAATGTCCCAGAAACAGTACAATCCGAAGGAAAAAAGAGAAAAATCAGGTGAACTGCGGGTGAACAGCGAGAGTCGTCGCAGAAACGGAATATATAGCGAGGCTTCAGCAGAAAGTATGTCAGAACAGATCACCATCTAGTAAGAGGGACAACAGCAGAGCTGGCGGAAGACGGAGTGAGGGGAGGCGAAAGAAAGGAGCAGATAAAAGGGGTTGAGAAGGTGGGCCAAAAAAAAAAGAAAAAAAAAAAAGTCTACACCGTACCACAAAATACAGCACCGGCACGCAAAGTCACATTAAGTCTACACAGTACCACAAACCACAGCACCCACACGCAATGACACCGTAAGTCTACACTGTACCAAAACCCACATCAGCCACACGTGTCACCGTACGTCTACACAGTACCACAAACCACAGCACCAACACGCAATGACACCGTAAATCTACACTGTACCACAAACCACAGACCCACACGCAATGACACCTTAAGTCTATACTGTACCATAAAATACAGCACCCACACGCAATGACACCTTTCGTCTACAATGTAGCACAAACCACATCACCCACACGCAATGACACTGTAAGACTACAATGTACCACAAACCACATCACACACACGCAAATACACCGTAAGTCTACAACGTACCACAAACCACAGCACCCACACGCAATGACACCGTAGGACCTCACTGTACCACAAATCACATCACGCACAGGCAATGATACCGTAAGTCTACACTGTACCACAAACCACAGCACCCACACTCAATGACACCTTAGGTCATCACTGTACCACAAACCACATCACCCACACGCAATGACACCGTTAGTCTACACAGTACCACAAACCAAAGCACCCACATGCAATGACACCGTAGGTCTACACTCTACCACAAACAACAGCACAAACACGCAGTGACACCGTAAGACTACACCGTATCACAAACCACAACACCCACACGCAATGTCACCGTAAGTCTACAGAACCCACACTCCATAACACAGTAACATTTTACCACAAACCACAACACCCACACGCAATGACACTGTAAGTATTTTCCTTACCACACACCACAGCACCCACGAGCAATGACACCGTAGGTCCTCACTGTGTCACAAACCACATCAGCCACACGCAATGATACCGTAAGTCAACACTGTACCACAAACCACAGCACCCACACTCAATGACACCTTAGGTCCTCACTGTACCACAAACCACATCACCCACACGCAATGACAGCGTTAGTCTACACAGTACCACAAACCACAGCCCCCACATGCAATGACACCGTAGGTCTACACTCTACCACAAACAACAGCATCCACACGCAATGCCACCGTAAGTCTACACTGTACCAACAAAAACAGCACCCACACGCAATGACACCGTAAGTCTACACTGTACCACAAACCACAGCACTCACACGCATTGACACCGTAAGTATTAAACCGTACCATAAACTACAGCACGCATACGTAATGACACCGTAAGCCCATACTGTACCACAAAATACAGCACCCACACGCAATGACACCGTAGGTACTCACTGTACCACAAACCGCAACACCCACACGCAATGTCACCGTAAGTCTACAGCACCCACACGCCATAACACCGTAATTCTACATTGTACCACAAACCACAAAACCCACTCGCAATGAAACGGTAAGTCTACTCCGTCCCACACACCACAGCAACCACACGAAATCACACCGTAAGTCTACACTTACCACAAACCACAGCACCCACACACAATGACCCGCAAGTCTACACTGTACCACAAACCCCAGCACCCACAAGCAATTACACCGTAGGTCCTCACTGTACCACAAGCCACATCAGCCACAAGCAATGACATGGTAGGTCCTCATTGTAACACAAACCGCATCACCCACACGTTATGACACCGTAAGTCTACACTGTACCACAAACCACATAACCCACACGCAATGACACCGTAGGTCCTCACTGTACCACAAACCAAATAACCCACACGCAATGACAACGTAAGTCCTCACTGTACCACGAACCACAGCACCCACACGCAATGACACCGTAAATATACACCGTACCACAAACTACAGATCACATACGCAATTTCATCGTAAGTATACACTGTACCACAAACCACACGAACCACACGCAATGAAACCGCAAGTCTACACCATACCATAAACTACAGCACCCACACCCAATGTCACCGTAAGTTTATACTGTACCACAAACCACATCACCCACACGCAATGATACCGTAATTCTACACTGTACCACAAACCACAGCACCCACACGCATTGACCCGCTAGTCTACATTGTACCACAAACCACAAAACCCACATGCAATTACACCGTAGGTCCTCACTGTACCACAAGCAAAATCAGCCATACGCAATGACATGGTAGGTCCTCTGAGTACCACAAACCGCATCACCCACACGTTAAACTGTACCACAAACCACATAACCCACACGCAATGACACCGTAAGTCCTCACTGTACCACAAACCACATCATCCAAACGCAATGACACCGTTAGTCTACAATGTAACACAAACCACATCCCCACACGCATTGACCCGCAAGTCTACACTGTACCACAAACCACAGCACCCACACGCAATGACACCGTAGGTCCTCACTGTACCACAAGACACATCAGCCACACGCAGTGACATGTCACCGTAAGTCAAGACCATACCATAAACCACAGCACCCACACGCATTGACCCGCAAGTCTACACCGTACCACAAACCACAGCACCCACACGCAATGTCACCGTAAGTCTACAGCACCCACACGCAATGACACCGTAAGTCTACACAGTACCACAAACCACATCATCCACACTCAATGTCACCGTAAGTCTATACCATAACACAAACCACAGCACCCACACGCAATGACACCGTAGGTCTACACCGTAAAACACACCACAGCGCCCACACGCAATGCACCGTAAGTCTACAGCACCCACACGCAATAACACCGTAAGCCTACACTGTACCAAGTACCACAGCACCCGCACGCAATGACAAAGTAAGTCTTATCCATACCACATACCACAGCACCCACAGGCAATGACTCTGTAAATCTACACTGTACCACAAACCACAGCACCCACAAGCAATTACACCGTAGGTCCTCACTGTACCACAAGCCACATCAGCCACATACAATGACAAGGTAGGTCCTCACTGTAACACAAACCGCATCACCCACACGTTATGACACCGTAAGTCTACATTGTACCACAAACCACAGCACCCACACGCAATGACACCGTAAGTCCTCACTGTACCACACACCACATCATCCAAACGCAATGACACCGTTAGTCTACACTGTACCACAAACCACAGCATCCACACGCATTGACCCGCAAGTCTACACTGTACCACAAACCACAGCACCCACACGCAATGACACCGTAGGTCCTCCCTGTAACACAAGCCACATCAGCCACATGCAATGACATGGTAGGTCCTCACTGTAACACAAACCGCATCACCCACACGTTATGACACCGTACGTATATACTGTACCACAAACCACAGCACCCACACGCAATGACACCGTAAGTCCTCACTGTACCACAAACCACATCATCCAAACTCAATGACACCGTAAGTCTACACTGTACCACAAACCACAGCACTCACACGCAGTGACATGTCACCGTAAGTCTACACCATACCACAAACCACAGCACCCACACGCAATGACATGGTAAGTCTACACCGTAGCACAAACCACAGCACCCACACGCAATGTCACCGTTAGTCTACATCACCCACACGCAATGACACAGTAAGTCTACACTGTACCACAAACCACATCACCCACACGCAATGACACCGTAAGTCTACTCCGTACCACACACCACAACACTCACACGCAATGACACCGTAAATCTACACTGTACCACAAACCACAGCACCCACACACAATGACGCCGTAGGTCCTCATTGTACCACAAACCACAGTACCCACACACAATGTCACCGTAGGTCTACACCATAACACCAACCACAGCACCCACACGCAAAGACACCGTAAGTCTACACCGTACCACACACCACAGCACCCACACGCAATGTCACCGTAAGTCTACAGCACCCACACACAATAACAACGTAAATATACACTGTACCAAGTACCACAGCTACCGCACGCAATGACAACGTAAGTTTAATCCCTACCACACACCACAGGACCCACAGGCAATGACATTGTGAATCGACACTGTACCACAAACCACAGCACCCACACACAATGACGCCGTAGGTCCTGACTGTACCACAAACCACAGCACCCACACACAATGACACCGTATGTCTACACTGTACCACCGACCACAGCACCCACACGCAATGACACCATAAGTCTATACTGTACCGCAGACCACAGCACCCACACGCAATGACACCGTAAGTCTACACTGTACCACAAACCTCAGCACCCACACGCAATGACACCGTAGGTCCTCACTGTACCACAAACCACATCACCCACACGCAATGACACCGTAAGTCTACACTGTACCACAAACCACAGCACCCACACGCAATGCTAGCATAGGTTCCCACAAACCACAGCACACTCCCACACGCAATGACACCGTAGGTCCTCACTGTACCAAAAAACACATCACCCACACGCAATGACACTGTAATTTTACAGTTTATCACAAACTACAGCACCCACACGCAATGACACCGTAAGTCTACACTGTATCACAAACCACAGCATCAAACACAATGTCACATAGCTCCACACTGTTCCAGAAACTAAACCAAATTATCAAATTAAATGATACACTGCTAAAGGAATAGTGAATATAGGGTTACCGACATGGAACGGTCAGTAGTCAATATGATGTCCTCATATAGTTGAACACATCAATAATAAATTTAAAAAAAGCGAACAAACTATTCTAAATTTGTTTTCATATTTCAAGTACCGAATTAAGAAATCTCAAATAACTTCAGTTATCATTATTGTTCAAAGTGGCTTAATTTACGTTTATCAGAAACATTAAAGGGACTGGAGACGATCTGGAAGAAGTATAGGCGTCAATCCAGATCTTGGAAGCAACAAAGAGATAACAGTAGCAAACTCGGTTTTATTGAGTTCATGAGAGATAATGTGAAAGTGCAACTCCTAGCATCGGCTTAAGCGATATTCTACTTTAAAAGCACTAAGACTTTGCCTGATGATCCGAAAAGACAAGTAAATAATAACACTACTAATGTGTAGTCGGGGCAACTATTTACGGCCTAAACAAACGCTAGTGTGAATGTCAATAAATACTAATAAGGGGATCTCTTGGAAGCAACAAACACAAACAGGAAATAGAAGTAGCAGCCTCGGTTTTATTGAGTCTCTTTATGAGAGGTAATGTAAAGTGCAACTCCTCTCACGCCTCCTAACCCTAACAGCGGCTTAAGCGATATTTTACTTTAAAGTCACAAAGTAGATATGAAAATCGAAAAGGAAAAGTAGCATTCAAGGATCAAGGACGCAGTCACAAACACACACAGAAACAAAGAACAACTTTAAAAATGAATAAAAGGCAAGATAAGACACCACAAACACAAAAGGGTTGACAATAGGGTTACCGCCTTGGAACGGTCAGTGGCAAAAAATGCCGCTGGTGTTTTAAACCAGGTCCTTGTGTGCACTAAATGTCATTTCATCCCTCTCTCCCTCCCTCCCTCCCTCCCTCCCTGCCTGCCTGCCTGCCTGCCTCCCACCCTTCCTCCTTCCCTCCGTCCGATCCGGGTTCGCATCACAGTATCGGTATTGTAGACGATAATGGAGTCGTCTGCTCGAAGATGTGTGTTTCCCTGGTCGTCCTGTTACATCATCAAAACCACGATAACGATGTAACCTGCGTGATCAAAGATATTGTGTACATATAAATGTATAGCCCGATTAGTAATAAGTTTAACTTATATATTTACATCGATAGGGAAACAAATTCGTGCAACTTATATATAACCCTGTTCGAAATAGATGTATACTAAATAAAAGTTTAATTTGACGCTAGATCCAATTCATTTCTACATCGTACGATATAAAGGTAACCCATGTAACATACATTTGAAGGTTAGCTCATCCTTGTTTTTTTCAGAAACTTGAAACTTGTCATGCATTATCTCTTTGTCACAAGTTTGACAAGGAAATTAAAATGGTCATGAAGAGTTAAATACAAATCGTATAATTCGTCCTAAAGGAACTTAATTAACTATGTGTGGGCGACTTGTTTACTTGTAAATGCTGTCAAATACCTCAAACTTGTGTCACTGTGTATTTACTGTCTCATGGACTCGATACTTAAAAACATGTCCTTGCGGTTGCAATGTTTTTTTTGCATTATAATACTTGCACATGTTTAGACTAGTTCAAAATACAATTGTTTGTTATACTTATAGAAATAGTTGATTATTATGTACAACGCATAAATAACTGCATTTAACACAAGAACGTGTAACGTTTCCTGGTAAAACAGAAATTCCTTGTTGTTGTCCGTCGGCCATGCGTCGTCCGTCGTCTGTTCGTCGGTTAACTTGTGTCTTGTTATTAGTTATTATTCGGATCATTTCGAAACTTTGCCTGTGTCTTTATATCAATGAAAGCTCAGATGAGTTCGAACCTCTTGACTGGATTTCAGTGAAACTTGGCAGGAATGATCAGTACCAAGCCTAGTTGCGCATATCGATGTCGTGTTTCCCACCACAGACATAGCCAGTAGAGCGATACAGGCCCTCTTGTGCCGCTTGTTTTAATATATCTGCAAGCAGCGTAAAAGAAAAAACTCACACTATTTTATAATTACATCACCGTTCATGTAAGACCTTGGACGGGAATTGAACCCGCGACCTCACATGTGACCTCACGCATGTGAGGCGGAAGCTCTATAACTTAACCACCACAGTGGTTTTAAATGTATCAATGCATTAAAAAAACGATTATGAGTTAAAACCGGAGTCAAAATTAGGTTATAAACGTGTTCGTGTTTGAACACAAAGATAAACGCTTACAAGTGTTCGAAGGGGTGCCCTGTTGCTCTTACATTGCCTTCATGATAATATGTCTAGCTAACTCGACATGTACATACAGTTGTTAGCTATCTAATCTTATATAAAGCTATATTTCATCACAAAATATATAGTTAGATTTAGTCGTGGACATAATTGAAAAACTGAAATTAAATTAAATGTTGTGTCGATGAAGAACTTTTTTTTTTCCTCTTATGGTTAAGACTATTGTTGAAAACGTCTATTATTCCTCTAATAATATGTTTACGTATTACCATTGTATTACGAAACTGTGGTCTACAATAGATTTGGCCTCCTTTGAGAACAAGTGGCAGATTTACAATACCTATCCGTAAAGATTTCCCCAACGTAATAATGCAGAAAGGTAAATTCCTAGCTGTGTGTCATATATACTGGGCATGTTATAAAGGGATAGTATAAACGCAGTTGTTTACATTTCAACGCCATATGTTATACGCAATAATATTGACAGTTGTGAGACAGATCCTCAGACACCCAATATCACAGATCGTGTTTTTTTCCGCTTTAGGATAGTTCACACTAAGTACATTATGTTTCTCCTTGGCTGAATGCATTGCATGCGTTTGTCATGTTTATAACCCCTACTTCACACAGCAAAGCTTGGGTCGCGGAATTGCTAAATCATTACTATTAAATTTAAATGGGGATACAGTTGATTTTATAATTCTAATAAAGTGTACTACTGTCACAAAACATTCTTTTAAGGCATCGACCATTTTATCTTCTGGGAGGGGGATGGGGGCTGGGCGTTGGGGGCTGGTTTTATTCTGAAAAAATCTGGCTCACTGCATAGCTGAACCAAATAATCTGGCTCAGCCCTCCGGCTCTAGTCGCATAACCAAAAAATGGGGAAGAAATCTGGCTCGAGCCTTCTACGAAAAAAATAATCCGTCTCTAACATTGGCCAAAAATAATCAGCGAGGAAAATCCCAGCCCTCACACCCAGCCCATGAAAAACAATGGTGGACCCTAAGAGCCTTGATAAATACATCATATACATGACTATTAATGATTTATACGGGGAATGTTTACGAGCGTGAATCACTGACAAACACAGAAGTTCAGCGAGATCTTTCACTGGCACAGGGTATTACTCTCCCTGCACACGGGGTCGACGGCTTTACATCCCCTCCGATGTATGGCATAGTTTCACATACTTTGCCCGAGTAAGCCTCACCGGGAATTCAACCCGTAACATCTGGGATGAAAACCAAGTATGCTACCAACTCGGCCACTGCAACTCCTTCTTAAGTACTACGGCACTTGATAACAAACACAAATATGTGTGCAAGGCAAGTGCAATACTATCTTTAATTGCATTATACTTTCGAAGATTTGTTAAGTTTGATGTGTGTGTGTGTGTGTGTGTGTGTGTGTGTGTGTGTGTGTGTGTGCAGTGGCGTAGCTGCTTGGAGGCACGTAGGCCTGTGTTAACAACTTTTCCCCCAGATATGAAAATTCTAAAAATGCATTAAAAGCTGAAAAAGAGATTTAGGGTTGGATTTTTTTTAATATTCCATAATGTTGACTTTTGTTATAACTTTCAGAATAACGTTCGCCAATAAATATTGAAATCTGTTAAATATTTGGGATTTTGGAGATCTGTTTATTCCCCATAATGTCTCTTCAAACTCGTCAAAATGCATCAGTATGTAAAACATTTCTTGGGGACGCCCATCACCCGCCCTCTCCCCGCCCCCACTAGAAACTTGCACATGCACTGCTCCTTATTTGAGAGCTACAACTCAAAATCGGCCAGCTACACCCCTGGTGTGTGTAGATCAATACTCAGTAAAACTGCTCGATTTATACCCGCAAGCGCTAATCTAAGGGTCCCACTCATATGCCACTTTTTAGCCAAGTCTGTTTGCTTGTTTGTAATCTATAGCCGGTGGGCTACCGGCTACACCGTTATGGCAGAAACATGTCTATCAGTGGGGTATTGGGTTCGTTCAGGGTTCTCCCATTGGCAAACACGTCGTTTAACTTCATGTTAACAATGGCCGCCGATCGGTAATATTTGGTAACAACGAGTGCATTCGGAAACCAATAGAAGACAGCTCCCAGTGATATTGTTTACAAGTACGTAATCAGAAAGTTGAAACTGCCTAACTGTTGATCATAATTTTAAGGGATTATGCACAGGGAATCCAGAGCGCTTACTCCAAAAAAAAATAATTCTTTATAATAATATATGGGTGACTAGGGTGACAAGCATTGTTCAGCCAATCAGAAAGCGTCATTTATTTTGCCCTTGGATTTTGAAGCCATTTCCGTTTCCGGTATTTTCAACACTGTCAACATTAGTGATTCTTGTTCTTCATATATTTTTCAGTTTGTGGTTTGTGTAAGCGATATCACGAGGAGACATATAGTCAGATAGCATCATTAGTGTTTCCGCTACACGGATAAATAGTTTAAAGTGCGTGTACTATCGACACGGAGTGAATATCGGGTAAAATATTACAAAGTGGTGTAGTCTACAAACGTGGTAAAATCTGGCCGTTGACAACACATAGGCGTTCTCACCCTAGTCCATAAAAGAAACTTTTTTTTGATTAAGCGCTCTGGATTCCCTGTGGGAGTATGTGGGCATTATTTTGAGATTAATATAGTTGTTTAACTCACTTATTTAGGCATCGTTTTACATATTTGTTTGAAATGCCCATTTTTACTGAAATAGCATTACTCAGTTCTGTTTTGCCGAGGGGTTAACGACGTTGCGTTGTAAACCTTCACGCTTCTCACCGCTGCGGATGTGAATCACACTGTGAGCTTAAATTGTAAGTAAGAAAGTGTCGGTTCTTACGGATGGCGGGAAGTGTACAGTACTGGTTCTACCCAGGAAAAGTGGGTGGTCTGCCTCCACCACAAAATATCGTCCATCATACATAACCTTATATGTGTTGAAAATGACCAAACAAACAAACAAACAAACAAAAAACAAACAAACAAACACAATACCGACCAATGTCAGTAATGTGCTACAATACCCGGCCACCTTCAGTATTGTACCACAATACCCGGAAAACTTGGCCGGATATTGTGGTACATACTGAAGTTGGCAGGTTTTTTGTTTTTGTTTGTACGGTGTTTTACGTCATTTTCAACACATGTAAAGTTATATATGACGGTCGATTTTTTTGTGTTTGTTTTTGTGGAGGCAGACCACCCACTTTCCTGGGTAGAACCAGTTTTGTACACCTCCCGCCATTCTCACGGATGAAGGGAGGTGTACAGTACTGGTTCTGGGTGGTCTGCCAATATCCGGCCAACTTCAGTATTTTATACCAGCCAACTTCAATATTTTACCACATGTTCTAATACCCAGCCAACTTCAGTATTGTACCATATAATATAATACCCTGCCAACTAAAGCTTTGTACCAGAATACCCGGTCAACTTCAGTATTGTACCCGGCGGAGTTCAGTATTGTACCACAAACACCTGCCAAATTAAGTATTGTACCACATGATCTAATACCCTGCCAACTTTAGTATTGAACCAGAATACCCGGCGAACTTCAGTATTGTACCACAATACCCGGCGAACTTCAGTATTGTACCACAATAACCGGCCAAATTGAGTATTGTACCACATGATCTAATACCCTGACAACTTCAGTATTGAACCGGAATACCCGACCAACTTCAGTATTGTACCACCTGATCTAAAACCCGGCAAACTTCAGTATTGTACCACATGATCTAATACGCGGCCAACTTCAGTATTGTGCTATATGATCTAATACCAGGCCAACTTCAGCTTTGTACCAGAATACCCGGTCAACTTCAGTATTGAACCACAATACCCGGCGAACTTCAGTATTGTACCACAATACCCGGCGATCTTCAGTATTGTATCACAAAAACCGGCCAAATTGAGTATTGTACCACATGATCTAATACCTGCCAACTTCAGTATGTACCACAATATCCGGCCAACTTCAGTATTGTACCACATGTTCTAATACCCAGCCAACTTCAGTATTGTATCATATCATAAAATACCCTGCCAACTAAAGCTTTGTACCAGAATATCCGGCCAACTTCAGCATTGTACCACAATACCCGGCGAAGTTCAGTATTGTAACACCATAACCGACCAAACTGAGTATTGTACCACATGATCTAATACCCTGCCAACTTTAGTATTGAACCAGAATACCCGGTCAACTTCAGTATTGTACCACAATACCCGTTCAACTTCAGTATTGTACCACAATAACCGGCCAAATTGAGTATTGTACCACATGATCTAATACCCTGCCAACTTCAGTATTGAACCGGAATATCCGGCCAACTTCAGTTTTGTACCACAGTACCCGACCAACATCAGCATTGTACCACAATACCGGCCAACTTCAGTATTGTACCACAATACCCGACTAACTTCAGTATTGTACCACAATACCTGGCCAAGGTCAGTATTGTATCACTGCTAAATAACATAAACTGACATATTATTTACATTTTAATAGGATCTACATCATGTTTATTATAAACTGTTAAACAAAATATGTTTTGTATAATCCTTATATTTAAGCGTCTACAAAAATTGTTATCTTATATGTTATGCTATATTATAATATCAAGTAATATTACTTAAATAAGGTAATATGTACTGGGTATTTTTAACTGTATTGAATTATTTCAAAGCCTTAATTGCAACTCGTCATACACGAACTTGATCCCAACTATGACGTTTTAACATTTTAGTTGTATGTTTTTTAATGCAATAACTAGGGTCTTGAAATCCATAGGACCCTGGTTCAAGCCTCACTGGCGCCAGTAAATTTCGTCTGTGTATTCTTGGGCAAGACACTTGCCCTAACCCTCGTCTGACGGATGGGGACGTAAACCGGGCGGGCTTGTGTATTGCATGTTTCTTCTCCGATCAGGTTAAAGAAACATATGACTATTTTCATTAGTAGAAGTAGGGCAGGTTCCTATATTCCTATGTATCCTCTACCCCCTCCCTATCCCACCCTCTCTCTCTCTCTGGGGTGGCTCTAAATAACCTTATATGTGTTGATGAACCATTACACCACATTTCATTCTGTTTCTTTAAAATGCATATTGAAAAGTTTCACCCACATTATAAAGAGTAAAACTATGCATTTTCACAAAATATTTTGGAGTAAATACTCATACTGAGATCAATGATGAACAGTTTAAGGCTATACAAGTCGTTGTCTTTGTCGGCATTGATACCTCTGCATTGACAACAAACCTTTCCTTTAGGTACCTGTAATTCAAGTTGCACTTGTGTGCGCAAAAAAATAGTTGATACTTACTAACAGTACCAATCCTAGATTTATTCCATACTATAAATCAAGTACGGAGGAAATCACAACCTACATTATGATACATATCTGAATCAGGAGCTAGTGTAACAACTGCACCAATACTAACGACTAGTTGCCGCGGTATGTGGATAATACAGTGGTCTGGGTATTACCTTAAACTTCCTCGTCGATTCTATTTTGAGTATTGACGCAAAAATGATTCATGCAAATGCATAATAGTTTTACATTTTATATGCAAAATTCTTCATTGTGATTTATGTGGTTGGGGTAAGTAATTCAGGTGTTAAAATCTTTAAACTATACATATATTGCTATTAAAAAGCATTGAAATAGACATCTTATAAGATTTGCATTTTTTACTTTTAATGCATGTCTTTATATGTAATACAGAATCCAAGTGTTTAATCATAATAAGTATTGAAATAGCGCATACACCTAAAAATAAAAGACTGAATTAAAAGTTATGAAAAGTGTGTCGTTTGTGCAATAAATGTCTATATAAGAACATGTTAATAATATTGATGTTGCAGGAGGAAGGCTTCTACCTCAAGTACAGCGTGTGTATCACGGAATCACTAAACAAATATATTCAATGCCGTGAACGATCGAACGTTGCAAAGTACATCATTTCATTAATCTATCCTAAAAATCCCTGTATATAAATAATATCATTTAAATCATCGTAGGAAGGTTGTACATTGGTGATTCTTATAAGTTGACTCATATAATGTAAACAGTATCGATTAAACTAAATGCATACAAAATGTGTCAATAGTAGGTGGGGTAAATTGACTT
Source organism: Cyrtodaria siliqua (assembly GCA_037043455.1). Classification (NCBI taxonomy): domain Eukaryota; kingdom Metazoa; phylum Mollusca; class Bivalvia; order Adapedonta; family Hiatellidae; genus Cyrtodaria; species Cyrtodaria siliqua. Next base: position 93,257 of record JAWPHD010006715.1, on the reverse strand, counting down.
ACAATTTGAAGCAAAATAGAGATTTTAAACCGAATTCAATGCTAAATAGAGTTTACTTGCTCATTATAAATCTAAATGCATTGTAAACTCAATTGCATCTTTTAAAAATTACTCAATAATTATTCACAAAAGCATGACATGCAAAAATGAATTCAAACAATTAGACGAAAGCTCTTAAAAATAACCTGTTAATGTTCGAATTTTTTTATATAAGCTACCTGTTCCAGATTGCTATCATGGAAAATGTAATCAAAATACCATTGCTCTTTTCAAAAAGTGATGGTAGAATTTGTCCCTTGAGTTGGTAACAATATCGAAAACGTTGGGTCCTGGCTCAAGGCCTAATACAAGCGAACACACTGGGCTATATGGATTTTATATATGTCTATGGTTAACAGACTGTGACTCATGTAAGTGACGATAAGCATGCTTTACAACATGAATTCCTCGTCTGAAAAACTTGAATGGTATAAACACATATTTTGTAATGTTGAAAGGTTACCATTTCACTTGCTAAAATAAGGTTTTCGTAAGCAAGTATACTGAAATGTAGCATGTATTCATTATTATTTTATGTATATTAGCGACAAAACATTCACAAGCCTCAATAGTGCAGTTGATTGAGGCGTCGTGTTAGTGCCGAGGAAGGTAGGGGTTCCAGCCTGCTGATATTCGTTTTTTTTCTTCATTAATATGGTTTTCATTATTGCTAATGCTAATGGTAGGTAGCAACATTTCTTTTACATTTTTCACTTTGATAACGCTTTCTTATAATTACACATGATAACAGTGAACAGTTTATGTGTTGTAATGCACACGCTAACGCACACGTATCCCTTACATGTGAACAATTGTATTTCTGTGATGATGTGTACTTCTAGCACGTCGTGTTACAAGGGTGAATTGTAATCAATATGTAAGGCATGGCAAGGTATTTGAACAGAAAGAAGCGAGGTCGCCCACATTGATTTAAAGTGCTTGGTAGGAAGAACTGATGGTAAAAATCGGGAAGAATGTAAGAAAAAACGGTCGTGGCATGTTTATGTCTCCGTGACAACATTTATTCTGTTCAATATTGTTTTAACACCCGTGACTTGATATATTTAATTATTATGTTAACTTCTTGTCTCTCGGCAGCTATGTTATGCTTGCGTAAAACCTTGCTTGTACATGCCCAGTATATATGACACACAGTTCGGCATTTACCTTTATGCATTATTATGACTGAGGAAATCTTTACGGACAGGTATTGAACAACTGCCATATGTTCTGAAAGGAGGTCAAAAACTGTAAATCTCAGTTTCGTAATACAATGGTAATAAACATTTCTAAATCACAGTTTCCTTATATAGAGGTAATAAACTATTGTAGATCAGAGTTTCGTAATACAAAGGTAATAAACTATTGTAGATCAGAGTTTCGTAATACAATGGTAATAAACTATTGTAGATCAGAGTTTCGTAATACAATGGTAATAAACTATTGTAAATCACAGATTCGTAATACAATGGTAAGAAACGATTGTAGATCAGAGTTTCGTAATACAATGGAAATAAACTATTGTAGATCACAGTTTGGTAATACAATGGTAACAAACTATTCCAGATCACAGTTTGGTAATACAATGCTAATAAACAATTGTAGATGGGAGTTTCGTAATACAATGGTAATAAACTATTGTAAATCACAGCTTCGTAATACAGTGGTAATTAACTATTGTAGATCACAGTTTCGTAATACAATGGTAATAAACTATTGTAAATCACAGTTTCGCAATACAGTGTTAATAAGATATTGTAGATCACAGTTTCGTAATACAATGGTAATAAACTATTGTAAATCAGAGATTCGTAATACAATGGTAATAAATTATTGTAGATCAGAGTTTCGTAATACAATGGGAATAAAATATTGTAGATCAGAGTTTCGTAATACAATGGTAATAACCTATTGTAAATCACAGTTTCGTAATACCATGGTAATAAATTATTGTAGATCAGAGTTTCGTAATACAATAGTAATAAACGATTGTAGATCAGAGATTCGTAATACAATGGTAATAAACTATTGTAGATCACAGTTTCGTAATACAATTGTAATAAACGATTGAAGATCACAGTTTCGTAATACAATGGAAATAAACTATTGTAGATCACAGTTTGGTAATACAATGGTAATAAACTATTGTAGATCACAGTTTGGTAATACAATGGTAATAAACGATTGTAGATCAGAGTTACGTAATACAATGGTGATAAACTATTGCAAATCACAGTTTCGTAATAGAGTGGTAATAAACTATTTTAGATCACAGTTTCGTAATACAATGGTAATAAACTATTGTAGATCAGAGTTTCGTAATACAATGGTAATAAACTATTGTAAATCACAGTTTCGTAATACCATGGTAATAAATTATTGTAGATCAGAGATTCGTTATACAATGGTAATAAACGATTGTAGCTCAGAGTTTCGTAATACAATGGTACTAAACTATTGTAAATCACAGTTTCGTAATACAATGGTAATAAACGATTGTAGAGCTGAGTTTCGTAATACAATGGAAATAAAATATTGTAGATCACAGTTTGGTAATACAAAGATAATAAACTATTGTAGATCACAGTTTGGTAATACAATGGTAATAAACGATTGTAGATCAGAGTTTCGTAATACAATGGTAATAAACTAATGTAAATCATAGTTTCGTAATACAGTGGTAATACATTATTGTAGATCAGAGTTTCGTAATACAATGGTAATAAACTATTGTAGATCAGAGTTTCGTAATACAATGGTAATAAACGATTGTAGAGCTGAGTTTCGTAATACAATGGAAATAAAATATTGTAGATCACAGTTTGGTAATACAAAGATAATAAACTATTGTAGATCACAGTTTGGTAATACAATGGTAAGAAACGATTATAGATCAGAGTTTCGTAATACAATGGAAATAAACTATTGTAGATCACAGTTTGGTAATACAATGGTAATAAACTATTGCAGATCACAGTTTCGTAATACAATGTAATACACTATCTTAGATCAGAGTTTCGTAATACAATGGCAATAAACTACTGAAAATCACAGTTTCGTAATACAATGGTATAAAACTATTGTAGATCAGAGTTTGGTAATACAATGGTAATAAACTATTGTAGATCACAGTTTGGTAATACAATGGTAATAAACTATTGTAGATCACAGTTTGGTAATACAGTGGTAATAAACTATTGTAGATCAGAGTTTCGTAATACAATGGTAATAAACGATTGTAGATCAGAGATTCGTAATACAATGGTAATAAACTATTGTAAATCACAGTTTCGTAATACAATGGTAATAAACGATTGTAGATCAGAGTTTAGTAATACAATGGAAATAAACTATTGTAGATCACAGGTTGGTAATACAATGGTAATAAACTATTGTAGGTCACAGTTTGGTAATACAATGGTAATAAACGAGTGTAAGTTAGAGTTTCGTAATACAATGGTGATAAACTATTGTAAATCACAGTTTCGTAATACAGCGGTAATAAACTATTTTAGATCACAGTTTCGTAATACAATGGTAATAAACTATTGTAGATCAGAGTTTCGTAATACAATGGTAATAAACTATTGTAGATCAGAGTTTCGTAATACAATGGTAATAAACTATTGTAGATCAGAGTTTCGTAATACAATGGGAATAAACTATTGTAGATCAGAGTTTCGTAATAAAATGGTAATAAACTATTGTAAATCACAGTTTCGTAATACCATGGTAATAAATTATTGTAGATCAGAGATTCGTTATACAATGGTAATAAACGATTGTAGATCAGAGTTTCGTAATACAATGGTAATAAGCTATTGTAAATCACAGTTTCGTAATACAATGACAATAAACGATTATAGATCCGAGTTTCGTAATACAATGGAAATAAAATATTGTAGATCACAGTTTGGTAATACAAAGATAATAAACTATTGTAGATCACAGTTTTGTAATACAATGGTAATAAACGATTGTAAATCAGAGTTTCGCAATACAATGGTTATAAACTATTGTAAATCACAGGTTCGTAATACAGTGGTTATAAGATATTGTAGATCACAATTTCGTAATACAATGGTAATAAACTAGTATAGATCAGAGTTTCGTAATACAATGGAAATAAACTAGTATAGATCAGAGTTTCGTATTTCAATGGTAATAAACTACTGAAAATCAGTTTCGTAAAACAATGGTAATAATCTATTGTAGATCAGAGTTTCGTAATACAATGGGAATAAATTATTGTAGATCACTGTTTGGTAATACAATGGTAATAAACTACTGTAGATCAGAGTTTCGTAATACAATGGGAATAAATTATTGTAGATCACAGTTTGGTAATACAATGGTAATAAACTATTGTAGATCACAGTTTGGTGATACAGTGGTAATAAACTATTGTAGATTAGAATTTCGTAATACAATGGTAATAAACTATTGTAGATCACAGTTTGCTAATACAATGATAATAAACTATTGAAGATCAGAGTTTCGTAATACAATGGTAATAAACTATTGTAGATCACATTTTGGTTATACAATGGTAATAAACTATTGTAGATCAAAGTTTCGTAATACAATGGTAATAAACTGCTGGAAATCACAGTTTCGTAATACAATATTAATAAACTATTGTAGATCAGAGTTTCGCAGTACAATGGGAATAAATTATTGTAGGTCAGAGTTCCGTAATACAATGGTAATGAACTATTGTAGATCACCATTTGGTAATACAATGGTAATTAACTATTGTAGATCACAGTTTCGTAATGCAATGGTGATAAATTATTGTAAATCACAGTTTCGTTATACAGTGGTAATAAACTATTTTAGATCACAGTTTCGTAATACAATGGTAATAATCTATTGTAGATCAGAGTTTCGTAATACAATGGTAATAAACTATTGTAGATCAGAGTTTCGTAATAAAATGGTAATAAACTATTGTAAATCACAGTTTCGTAATACCATGGTAATATATTATTGTATATCAGAGATTCGTAATACAATGGTTATAAACGATTGTAGATCAGAGTTTCGTAATACAATGGTAATAAGCTATTGTAAATCACAATTTCGTAATACAATGGTAATAAACGATAGTAGATCCGAGTGTCGTAATACAATGGAAATAAAATATTGTAGATCACAGTTTGGTAATACAAAGATAATAAACTATTGTAGATCACAGTTTGGTAATACAATGCTAATAAACGATTGTAGATGGGAGTTTCGTAATACAATGGTAATAAACTATTGTAAATCACAGCTTCGTAATACAGTGGTAATAAACTATTGCAGATCACAGTTTCGTAATACAATGGTAATAAACTATTGTAAATCACAGTTTCGCAATACAGTGTTAATAAGATATTGTAGATCACAGTTTCGTAATACAATGGTAATAAACTATTGTAAATCAGAGATTCGTAATATATTGGTAATAAATTATTGTAGATCAGAGTTTCGTTATACAATGGGAATAAAATATTGTAGATCAGAGTTTCGTAATACAATGGTAATAAAATATTGTAAATCACAGTTTCGTAATACCATGGTAATAAATTATTGTAGATCAGAGATTCGTAATACAATGGTAATAAACGATTGTAGCTCAGAGTTTCGTAATACAATGGTACTAAACTATTGTAAATCACAGTTTCGTAATACAATGGTATTAAACGATTGTAGATCCGAGTTTCGTAATACAATGGAAATAAAATATTGTAGATCACAGTTTGGTAATACAAAGATAATAAACTATTGTAGATCACAGATTGGTAATACAATGGTAATAAACGATTGTAGATCAGAGTTTCGTAATACAATGATAAAATACTATTGTAAATCATAGTTTCGTAATACAGTGGTAATAAACTATTGTAGATCAGAGTTTCGTAATACAATGGTAATAAAGTATTGTAGATCAGAGTTTCGCAATACAATGGGAATAAAATATTATAGATCAGAGTTTCGTAATACAATGGTAATAAACTATTGTAAATCACAGTTTCGTAATACAATGGTAATAAACGATTGTAGATCAGAGTTTCGTAATACAATGGTAATAAACGATTGTAGATCAGAGATTCGTAATACAATGGTAATAAACTATTGTAGATCACAGTTTCGTAATACAATGGTAATAAACTATTGTAGATCAGAGTTTCGTAATACAATGGTAATAAACTACTGAAAATCACAGTTTCGTAATACAATGGTATAAAACTATTGTAGATCAGAGTTTGGTAATACAATGGTAATAAACTATTGTAGTTCACAGTTTGGTAATACAATGGTAATAAACTATTGTAGATCACAGTTTGGTAATACAGTGGTAATAAACTATTGTAGATCAGAGTTTCGTAATACAATGGTAATAAACGATTGTAGATCAGATATTCGTAATACAATGGTTATAAACTATTGTAAATCACAGTTTCGTAATACAATGGTAATAAACGATTGTAGATCAGAGTTTAGTAATACAATGGAAATAAACTATTGTAGATCACAGGTTGGTAATACATTGGTAATAAACTATTGTAGGTCCCAGTTTGGTAATACAATGGTAATAAACGATTGTAAGTCAGAGTTTCGTAATACAATGGTGATAAACTATTGTAAATCACAGTTTCGTAATACAGCGGTAATAAACTATTTTAGATCACAGTTTCGTAATACAATGGTAATAAACTATTGTGGATCAGAGTTTCGTAATACAATGGTAATAAACTATTGTAGATCAGAGTTTCGTAATACAATGGGAATAAACTATTGTAGATCAGAGTTTCGTAATACAATGGTAATAAACTATTGTAAATCACAGTTTCGTAATACCATGGTAATAAATTATTGTAGATCAGAGATTCGTTATACAATGGTAATAAACGATTGTAGATCAGAGTTTCGTAATACAATGGTAATAAGCTATGGTACATCACAGTTTCGTAATACAATGACAATAAACGATTGTAGATCCGAGTTTCGTAATATAATGGAAATAAAATATTGTAGATCACAGTTTGGTAATACAAAGATAATAAACTATTGTAGATCACAGTTTTGTAATACAATGGTAATAAACGATTGTAAATCAGAGTTTCGTAATACAATGGTTATAAACTATTGTAAATCACAATTTCGTAATACAATGGTAATAAACTAGTATAGATCAGAGTTTCGTAATACAATGGAAATAAACTAGTATAGATCAGAGTTTCGTATTTCAAGGGTAATAAACTACTGAAAATCAGTTTCGTAAAACAATGGTAATAAACTATTGTAGATCAGAGTTTCGTAATACAATGGGAATAAATTATTGTAGATCACTGTTTGGTAATACAATGGTAATAAACTATTGTAGATCAGAGTTTCGTAATACAATGGGAATAAATTATTGTAGATCACAGTTTGGTAATACAATGGTAATAAACTATTGTAGATCACAGTTTGGTAATACTGTGGTAATAAACTATTGTAGATTAGAGTTTCGTAATACAATGGTAATAAACTATTGTAGATCACAGTTTGCTAATACAATGGTAATAAACTATTGTAGATCAGAGTTTCGTAATACAATGGTAATAAACTATTGTAGATCACCATTTGGTAATACAATGGTAATTAACTATTGTAGATCACAGTTTCGTAATGCAATGGTGATAAATTATTGTAAATCACAGTTTCGTAATACAGTGGTAATAAACTATTTTAGATCAGAGTTTCGTAATACAATGGTAATAAACTATTATAGATCAGAGTTTCGTAATACAATGGTAATAAACTATTGTAGATCTGAGTTTCGTAATAAAATGGTAATAAACTATTGTAAATCACAGTTTCGTAATACCATGGTAATAAATTATTGTATATCAGAGATTCGTAATACAATGGTAATAAGCTATTGTAAATAACAATTTCGTAATACAATGGTAATAAATGATTGTAGATCCGAGTGTCGTAATACAATGGAAATAAAATATTGTAGATCACAGTTTGGTAATACAAAGATAATAAACTATTGTAGATCACAGTTTGGTAATACAATGGTAATAAACGATTGTAGATCAGAGATTCGTAATACAATGGTAATAAACTATTGTAAATCACAGTTTCGTAATACAGTGGTAATAAGATATTGTAGATCACAATTTCGTAATACAATGGTAATAAACTAGTATAGATCAGAGTTTCGTAATACAATGGGAATAAACTAATATAGATCAGAGTTTCGTATTTCAATGGTAATAAACTACTGAAAATCAGTTTCGTAAAACAATGGTAATAAACTATTGTAGATCAGAGTTTCGTAATACAATGGGAATAAATAATTGTAGATCACAGTTTGGTAATACAATGGTAATAAACTATTGTAGATCAGAGTTTCGTAATACAATGGTAATAAACTATTGTAGATCACAGTTTGGTAATACAGTGGTAATAAACTATTTTATATTAGAGATTCGTAATACAATGGTAATAAACTATTGTAGATCTCAGTTTGGTAATACAATGATAACAAACTATTGTAGATCAGAGTTTCGAATTACAATGGTAATAAACTATTGTAGATCACAGTTTGGTAATACAGTGGTAATAAGCTATTGTAGATAAAAATTTCGTAATACAATGGTAATAAACTGCTGAAAATCACTGTTTCGTAATACAATATTAATAAACTATTGTAGATCAGAGTTTCGCATTACAAGGGGGAATAAACTATTGTAGGTCAGAGTTTCGTAATACAATGGTAATAAACTATTGTAGATCACCATTTGGTAATACAATGGTAATAAACTATTGTAGATCACTGTTTGGTAATACAATGATAATATACTATAGTAGATCAGAGTTTCGTAATACAATGTTAATAAACTATTGTAAATCGCAGTTTCGTAATACAGTGGTAATAAACTATTGTAGATCACAGTTTCGTAATACAATGGGAATAAACTATTGTAGATCAGAGTTTCGTAATACAATGGGAATAAACTATTGTAGATCAGAGTTTCGTAATAAAATGGTAATAAACTATTGTAAATCACAGTTTCGTAATACCATGGTAATAAATTATTGTAGATCAGAGATTCGTAATACAATGGAAATAAAATATTGTAGATCGCAGTTTGGTAATACAAAGATAATAAAATATTGTAGATCACGGTTTGGTAATACAATGGTAATAAACGATTGTAGATCAGAGTTTCGTAATACAATGGTTATAAACTATTGTAAATCACAGTTTCGTAATACAATGATAATAAACTAGTATAGATAAGAGTTTGGTAATACAATGGGAATAAACTAGTATAGATCATAGTTTCGTATTTCAATGGTAATAAACTACTGAAAATCAGTTTCGTAAAACAATGGTAATAAACTATTGTAGATCAGAGTTTCGTAATACAATGGGAATAAATTATTGTAGATCACAGTTTGGTAATACAATGGTAATAAACTATTGTAGATCAGAGTTTCGTAATACAATGGGAATAAATTATTGTAGATCACAGTTTGGTAATACAATGGTAATAAACTATTGTAGATCACAGTTTGGTAATACAGTGGTAATAATCTATTGTAGATTAGAGTTTCGTAATACAATGGTAATAAACTATTGTAGATCACAGTTTGCTAATACAATGATAATAAACTATTGTAGATCAGAGTTTCGTAACACAATGGTAATAAACTATTGTAGATCACAGTTTGGTTATACAATGGTAATAAACTATTGTAGATCAAAGTTTCGTAATACAATGGTAATAAACTGCTGAAAATCACAGTTTCGTAATACAATATTAATAAACTATTGTAGATCAGAGTTTCGCAGTACAATGGGAATAAATTATTGTAGGTCAGAGTTTCGTAATACAATGGTAATAAACTATTGTAGATCACCATTTGGTAATACAATGGTAATTAACTATTGTAGATCACAGTTTCGTAATGCAATGGTGATAAACTATTGTAGATCAGAGTTTCGTAATACAATATTAATAAACTATTGTAGATCAGAGTTTCGCAGTACAATGGTATTAAACTATTGTAGATCAGAGTTTCGTAATACAATGGTAATAAACTTTTGTAGATCACCATTTGGTAATACTATGGTAATAAACTATTGTAGATCACAGTTTGGTAATACAATGATAATATACTATTGTAGGTCAGAGTTTCGTAATTCAATGTTAATAAACTATTGTAAATCGCAGTTTCGTAATACAGTGGTAATAAACTATTGTAGATCACAGTTTCGTAATGCAATGGTAATAAACTATTGTAGATCAGAGTTTTGTAATAAAATGGTAATAAACTATTGTAAATCACAGTTTCGTAATACCATGGTAATAAATTATTGTAGATCAGAGATTCGTAATACAATGGAAATAAAATATTGTAGATCACAGTTTGGTAATACAAAGATAATAAAATATTGTAGATCACAGTTTGGTAATACAATGGTAATAAGCTATTGTAAATCACAGTTTCGTAATACAATGGTAATAAACGATTGTAGATCCGAGTGTCGTAATACAATGGAAATAAAATATTGTAGATAAAAGTTTGGTAATACAAAGATAATAAACTATTGTAGATCACAGTTTGGTAATACAATGGTAATAAACGATTGTAGATCAGAGTTTCGTAATACAATGGTAATAAACTATTGTAAATCACAGTTTCGTAATACAGTGGTAATAAGATATTGTAGATCACAATTTAGTAATACAATGGTAATACACTAGTATAGATCAGAGTTTCGTAATACAATGGGAATAAACTAGTATAGATCAGAGTTTCGTATTTCAATGGTAATAAACTACTGAAAATCAGTTTCGTAAAACAATGGTATTAAACTATTGTAGATCAGAGTTTCGTAATACAATGGTAATAAACTTTTGTAGATCACCATTTGGTAATACTATGGTAATAAACTATTGTAGATCACAGTTTGGTAATACAATGATAATATACTATTGTAGGTCAGAGTTTCGTAATTCAATGTTAATAAACTATTGTAAATCGCAGTTTCGTAATACAGTGGTAATAAACTATTGTAGATCACAGTTTCGTAATGCAATGGTAATAAACTATTGTAGATCAGAGTTTTGTAATAAAATGGTAATAAACTATTGTAAATCACAGTTTCGTAATACCATGGTAATAAATTATTGTAGATCAGAGATTCGTAATACAATGGAAATAAAATATTGTAGATCACAGTTTGGTAATACAAAGATAATAAAATATTGTAGATCACAGTTTGGTAATACAATGGTAATAAACGATTGTAGATCAGAGTTTCGTAATACAATGGTTATAAACTATTGTAAATCACAGTTTCGTAATACAGTGGTAATAAGATATTGTAGATCACAATTTCGTAATACAATGGTAATAAACTAGTATAGATCAGAGTTTCGTAATACAATGGGAATAAACTAGTATAGATCAGAGTTTCGTATTTCAATGGTAATAAACTACTGAAAATCTGTTTCGTAAAACAATGGTAATAAACTTTTGTAGATCAGAGTTTCGTAATACAATGGGAATAAATTATTGTAGATCACAGTTTGGTAATACAATGGTAATAAACTATTGTAGATCACAGTTTGGTAATACAGTGGTAATAAACTATTGTAGATTAGAGATTCGTTATACAATGGTAATAAACTATTGTAGATCTCAGTTTCGTAATACAATGGTAATAAACTATTGTAGATCAGAGTTTCGTAATACAATGGTAATAAACTATTGTAGATCACAGTTTGGTTATTCAATGGTAATAAACTATTGTAGATCTAAGTTTCGTAATACAATGGTAATAAACTGAATAGGCATTATTAGTAAATGACCAAGATGATAATGTATGCATCAAGTAGTCAATGACTTGGCAAACGCAACACGAGTATAAACCCGTTCAGGGCACGACAAGACAATATTGTAGACCACTTTAACTGATACTATCCTTTGTAGACCACTTTAACTGATACTCTCCTTTGTAGACCACTTTAACTGATACTATCCTTTGTGACCACTTTAACTAATACTATCCTTTGTAGACCACTTTAACTGATACAATCCTTTGTAGACCACTTTAACTGATACTATCCTTCGTAGACCACTTTAACTGATACTATCCTGTGTAGACCATTTTACCCGATACTATCCTTTGTAGACACTTTAACTGATACTATCCTTCTCAGGATGTAGGTAGATGATCAGTGCCAAACTATGTCATCGCACAATTAAACATGAAAGCATGCAATGCGTTGCAAGTGATAGGGTTATAACTTCTTTTGAAAAAGTGTAATAAAGAGTGTATGATAAGTGACAATGACCAAAGACGTCTGGTCCTTTCCGCAGAATAATTAATACATTACTTTTATATTTTAAAATTTCTTTTAGGTTATAAAAGTCGGTCAGGGTTACGATAACACGATTTTGAGAAAGTTTATCGAAGTTTATGGTAATAGTAATCCTGACGGAGTAGCTTTTTAGTTATACAAAGGTTACGAATGTTCATGGGACATGGGACCTAGTTTAGAGCAGAATTGTGGTTTCTTTCGAATCTGAATTGACGTCTTTAATTTCATATCGCCTCCAGTCCCTTTAATGTGTTGAATAAACGTAAATTAAGACACTGAACGTTTTCTAGCAAAACATTGAATTTTTGCTTTTCGGGCGGCGGCGACGGCGGCGGCGAAGGCGAAGGCGTCAAAGTTTTGCGGTTCGGTCATTTTCTCACACACTGTATGCACTAGACCTTTCAAACTTTGCTTATAGTTGTATCTTGGGTGGTACATTGCAACGTGACAAAGCAAATGTGGAAGTGACCTTGACCGTCCAAGCAAAGGGCAGATAACTTAATAATGTTTACCTTAAACGTTTGCGTTGAGGTCAATTTCTCGCAAACTGTATGCACTACACCTTTCAAACTTTGCTTCTAGTTGTATCTTGAGTGGTACATCGCAACGTGACAAAGCAATTGTGGATGTGACCGTGACTTTCTATGCAAAGGGCCGATAACCTTATAATGTTTACCTTCAACTTTTACGTTTAGGTCACTTTTTCATAAACTGTATGCACTAGACCTTTTAAACTTTGCCTATAGTTGTATATTGAGTGGTACATTGCAACGTGACAAAGCAAATGTGGATGTGACCTTGGTCCTCCAAGCAAGGGACAGATAACTTAATAATGTGTACCTTCAACATTTGCGTTTAGGTCACTTTCTCACAAACTGTATGCACTAGACCTTTCAAACTTCGCTTACAGTTGTTTCTTGGGTAGTACATCACAACGTGTCAAAAAGAAAATTTAGATGTGACATTCACCATCCAATCAAAGGGCAGATAACTTTAATTGTTACATTTACATCACTTTCTCATGAACTATAATTATGCACTAGATGCTTTAAACCGAGTTTATAGCTTAATCTTTGGAAGACAAAACATTCTATTTTGACATAGTTGTGTCTTGGATAGTGCATCTTTTTGGACGCATCGATTTCATCCATGACCTTGACCTACTTTTTGGAGCTGATGATGTTTTATTGATTTATTTCTATTTTTTTTTTTTTTTTTAATTTCTTTTTATAGAATGGCATTTTGTTTTTCAGCAAACTGTAAACTCCATTGTTTTTAATTATTAAAATGTTTACAAACTTTCATTTAAGCATCATTTATCTTAGTCCCGCCCCCGTCAGGCGAGACATGTGAATCCGCGGATTTCCTGTTTAATTTTCTGCCGTCAAAGCAAAACGGAATTTAAGGTAGCTGGCGGGGTTACTCGGGGAAAATCAAAATCGCGTATATTTTGACCATTTTTTAACCTGTTTGTAGGTTATTGTATGGGCTTTCCATCAGTACTAATTTTAAACGATTGAATAATAAGCATCGGATTCGCCCTCTGGTGGTGTCTATTTTTACGACGATTTTTACCGGTGTCGTACCGGAAGTGTACTAGACTTTGTGTCAAACGTTCAACAAATCACATCACTTGTAAGCACAATGATTTATAAAAGTAATGCACGTAATTTATTTTTAAAACAGCTATATCTCTTTCTTTGCGTTTCTTTGCGTAAGGGGTACCATACGGCTACTACAAAATCGGGAGGATATTTACATGTTATCGCTATTTTACTTAAAAGTTAGCGTGATGACAGATATTTTATTCTCTACAATCCCATTCGTTAAAATTCTCTGCATTGATTGCTGTAAAATAAAGGGAGGTCTTCGAGCTAGATTTTGTTTTAAAACACACACTTTTAAAGTTTATAGAAAGTATTAAAATTACGGCTTCGTTTGTTTTTTTCCTTTAAAATGACGCTGACGTCACGAATTTTGAAGCGCGACGTTTAATTAGTATTACTATAGTTAATTATTTCAAGACCGTGTGTACAAACGTTATTGAACTGTTTAATTCATTAAATATGTTTGAAGAAGTACAGTTGTATAATTTGCAAATTTTACACGTGCTATTTTAACCTGTTTATTATCTGTTTGCGACCCGTCTTAAGCATGTGTTGACAAAGTTGCTGATTGGGTACGAATGATCATTCAAAACAAATCAAATATCAAATTAAATATTCTTTATATTCACTCAGTTCATATACATGACATCAGGAGGAAATAACAATACAAACATATATGTTACGAGGCACATAGCAAAACACAAAAAAATGATTGGAAAATGGTTATCAATTAATTTCAGAAATAGACGGATGGCGGGAGGTGTACAGTACTGGTTCTACCCAGGAAAAGTGGGTGGTCTGCCTCAACAACAACAAAAAAACAAATCGACCGTCATATATAACTTTGCATGTGTTGAAAATGTCGAAAAACACCATACAAAACAAACAGAAATAGACGGGAGATAAAAGACATGATTAGTAACGTCCAAACACATCATTTTCAGAAATAATGGTATTATTTCTATCTATTAGTTACAGACAGGAAAATCGATGTATCTCGGACGTATCCGTAAAAAACATTAGGAAGCGTCCGACCGATTAACTAGTTGTTTCACGGGTTTTTTCCGTGCATATCTCAATTTATTACAATACAATAAGTGTTGATTCGGTTTTCAATGGATGTTTCTATGTCATGCAGGATAACGGTGTATTATTATTGTTTGCAACGTGTTTCTCTTTGCATCGCCCAGTTAAAATGTGTCAAGATTAGATCGTGATCAAGAGCATGTTGTTTATGGTTGGATGTGCATCAATAGATGGAAGGGAGGTAGATTCGTAGATGGATGGATGGATGGATGGACGGACGGACGGATGCACGCACGAATGAAGTCACATGTTTTCACACATGCGTGAAGAGTTTTTCGCACGTTATCGGAAACAATATCGCGGCTCGTCTTATATATGTTTTCTTGATCAATTATCGAGATAACCAATACAATTAGTGTATAATAACTCGAGTCGGGACCCAAAACTGGGTTCGAGATAGGAAAATAAAGAGATATATAAAACGGGATAAAGCGATTACGATATAAAGACTTTCAACAGTACATATATTATCGAATGAATCAATTATTCGTTGATTAAAATAATCAGTTCCATGCAACCTTAATATATGTTTTTTCCAATAAACAACATACATAATTCGTTTTCAGCAATCCGTGTTACTATTTTGGAAGCTGTAACTTAACCCTTACATTTCTATATTCATACAGCTGGTCTTTCCGTAAACTTAAATGCTTTTTTTCATATTGCAATGCTTTTTTGTCTGCACCTAGTTCCGAAAAAAGTGAATAACAAGTTTTAAAGGTTTCTGTAATATGTCCTACAGCAGCGTTTTCAAACCATCTAAACCAGATCTTTTGCATGTATACGGTATTTATATGGCTCAATCCTAAATCACTTGAAGCTAGTTGTTTTGAGTGAGTTTTGAAAATAACTTTTCTTTTAATCAAATCTGATTAAGATGATAAATATCGTTTTTGGTTTGTTATTTGGTTGTTTTTGTATGTAACATCATCGACTGAAAAGATGGTTAGCAAACTTTCAAAGTTGTCAACGATGTTCAGCAAGTCCACAGGAGCAGTTACATCTGCAATGGCATTATGTTTGTTATACTAGTAGTCTCTATTGAGTTTACCTGAACAAGAGTTGACTGGCGAAGATGTGGCATGCCAGGAAACACAAGCGTTAAGCACGAGCAAAGGCAGGAAAGTTAAACGAAACAGACTGTACCAAAAAGCGGGAATAACCGAAGTCAATCGGCAGTAAATTGATGAAGACAAGAGGAAGCGGAAATAGACGATAGACTGTTTCAGGTTTACCACAACTAATTGCATGTAAACCTTCGAGGTGTATTCGAATTTAATTCCTGCTTTTTGATGGAAATGGGCATTATAAGTAGGGGTAAACTGCCCATTTGTAATCGATTTTGTGGTTGTATATGTATAAGAATCGTATTAAAAGGTTTTACTGGATCCTGATGAACATTTTCGAAAATTCGACTCTATGCTTTGTGAGCAACTATCAATGAAAACAGCTGTACCCTTGACCTGTTTAGTAAACAAACAAGTACTTTCTTACATGTCTTGTGACCCCACCTTTTCTGGTGATTTTCAAGTGGAAGATTAGTTTTTTTATATGAACATTACACTGCTGCATTATCCATATTTGAGTTTAATTTGCAGCAAATCATTAATATGTGACACTTTAACATTGGTGACTATGGGGAAAAATAATTAATGGTTTCATACCTTCACTGCGCATGTCAATTTAAATAAGAAAAATAAGACAAGCGACAGTAACAGGTCACCATTTACATACCCATATGGGTATGTGATCTTGATCATTTGGCGCCTGTTCGACGACAGGCGTCTGCTCAATATCTACAAATAGAACGTACTTCTCGTGTCTTATCAAGGGCAACACGTGGAGCAGGTGCGTGTCTAATATGTACTCATATACACAGGTGCGTACACCCTATGGCAGACTTTTTTTAAATATAGTATAGTATATACTATTAATATGAAATAGGTTAAACCTATCGGGCGAGCACAGTTCATGTCTGATTGTCCGTTATGTGCACCTGTATGTGCAAGTCTAGCTGCGAGAATCGTAGCTGTTATGGTGTGTACCTATACCATAGATACGGTAGGTACATATCACCATAAGAGCCATGATTCTCACGTCTAGTGCAAGTCTACATGTACGTGTTTACCTCCCCCCCCCCGCACCCCCCCCCCCCCAACACATTTCAATTCGTTCCCAGACATGGGATGGAACGAACTTCGAACGGCTATCTATTCATTCGACATTGGCTGAATCACCAACCGTCATCAAAGCTGTACTCGGTCGGACTATCTACTACACCGGTGTATGTTAGATATACATAAACCGTGATGCGTATACTTCCTTGCCGAACAACATGCACATTAACAAGCTTACTTACGGATCCCTACCAATGTTTCAACGTTATGTCATTACGAAAATATGTATGTATATGATTTAAGCTTTTTGTTTCAAATCAACGTGTGTTAAATTGATTCATACGTATGGTCTAATAATTATGATGATGCATGTTTGAGAAAAGTACAATGTTTTTAAAACATAGGAATTTGTTGTTTCCTACTTGACATTTAATCAATGGTGGTCCATTTTCAGAACATTAGTTAGATCAAATTTAGTTGAGTATATATGTCTAGGGGTGGAGGACACCGGGTCCGACGTTTTTCATCAATATTTATAGGTTATTATATTTGTATTGGGATATATGCACGAGTGTATAACCTTTTTATTGCATACACATTTTTAAATTAGAGAGAATAACATAGGTTGTAACATTTAATTTTCACCAAAAACATTTATTTGAAACAAACATATTCAGGGTGACTATACCACATGACCTATGACGTCATTATTGCTAATTCTTGAAGAAAACAATTGTAAACATTTACCCACATTGAAAACTTCAGAGTGCTATAAGATTTTTATTTCTTAACCATTTTCTACCAAAGAAAGCGCATTCGAACGCAAAAAATGTACGCTACCCTCGACTGATATTCTTTTTTTGTGAAAGTTGATACATTTGGAAAACACTTTGGAAAACTTCTGAAAATGTACCAGAACAAATTTGCTAATCCTTGAAGCGTACTTTAATTTTGCGCATATTATGAACAAAATTCATGCATATATCCCGTTTTTATCACGAAAACTTCTACAGTATTATTTCACATCAGGTAAGCGAAAGGGTTTTGGGTCAAAGAACCAGTTCGCAAGAATTAATGAATTTTTAAATTATGCTAATCCGTGAAGTCGATTATTTTATGCTAAACCGTCATTTGTGTTGTCAAATATCTAAAACTTTATAGAAAACCTATGTTTTCTGGACAGGTACGTAGTCCATGGTATATTCATTAGTCTACAATTGTTTTGACGATTTACGGAAATTAGCGAACCAGTCTCGCATTTTTTACGGAAATATACGAGGTTTTAATCGTTATATAGTAGTAGGTACAAAAGTAATTTATGTAGAAAAACTAACGGGACGGCAAGAGGTTTTAAAAAAAATCAAGATTGTCGTTTTTCCATTTAAAATATGTTCATGAACATTTTCTGCTTTGAAATCTGGAAAACGACTGAGGTTCCCCAAACTCCCGACAAAGCGGAAACATCAAAAAAAAAAGCTGGTAGTAGTATAGCCGGTTATCCATATTAATGACTGAGTTACTTTTTATTTTTAGGGGAAACATTATTATCACATTTCAATGATTTGTTTCATTACTTCTTTTAAACTAGCTTTAACAATATAAATAGATGTAATTTCACCTTTTTGAATACGAAGAAGTTAGGATGACCAATGGAAGACATTTGAGATATTTGATTTTTTTTGTTGTGTAAAAATGTGCTAAAAGACCTCGGGAATTGCCATGTGTCCCTTTAAAAGTAACAACAATGAAATAGTCATACGCGGTTTTTAAAGAAACTATAGATATTGAAATACACAGTTGTAAAAGGTTGTTACATTTAAGGAAGGGGGTGATTGTTACCTTTTACTGAGTTGTTATTGTTATCGTTGGCAGAGGTTGTTACCTTTACGGTTGATAGAGGTTGTTACCGCTAACGTTGACATAAATTGTTACCGGTAACTTTGACAGAGGTTGTTACCGGTAACTTTGACAGAGGTTGTTTCCGTTAACGTTGACAGAGGTTGTTACCTTTAACGTTAACATAGGCTGGTACCGTTAACGTTGAGAGAGATTGTTATCGTTGACGTTGACAGAGGATGGTACCGTTAACGTTGAAAGAGATTATTACCTTTCACGTTGACATAGGTTGGTAACGTTAATGTTGGCAGAGGGTATTACATTTAACGTTGACAGGGGTTGGTAACGTTAACGTTTACATAGGTTGGTCCCGTTAACGTTGGCAGAGGCTGGTACCTTAAACGTTGACATAGGTTGGCACCGTAAACGTTGACAGAGGTTGGTCCTGTTAGCGTTGATAGAGATTGGTACCTTTAACGTTGACATATGTTGGTACATTTAAAGTTGACGGAGGTTGGTACATTTAACGTTGACAAAGGTTGATACCGTAACGTTGACAAAGGTTGGTACCTTTAACCTTGACATATGTTGGTACCTTTATTGTTTGACAGAGGTTATTACCTTTATCGTTGACAGAGGTTGGTACGTTAACGTTGACATATGTTGATAAAGTTAACGTTGA
The DNA here is from genome assembly GCA_037043455.1 of Cyrtodaria siliqua. NCBI lineage: Eukaryota > Metazoa > Mollusca > Bivalvia > Adapedonta > Hiatellidae > Cyrtodaria > Cyrtodaria siliqua. The sequence continues at coordinate 73,510 of JAWPHD010006715.1, read as the reverse complement.
CATAGATTGGTATCGTTAACGGTGACATAGGTTGGTACCTTTAACTTTGACATAGATTGGTACCGCTAACGTTGACATAGGTTGGTACCTTTAACTTTGACAGAGGTTGGTACCGTTAACGTTGGCATATATTTAAACCGTTAACGTTGACAGAGCTTGATACCGTTAAAGTTGACAGAGGTTGGTACCGTTAACGCTGAAATAGGCTGGTACCGTTAACGTTGATAAACGTTGGTGACGTTAACGTTGACAGAGGTCGTTACCGTTGACATTATTAGTTATTAGGATTCTTGACAGGGGACATGGGCTCACATTCCCTGCCTGGAAATTATATTCACCGGAGCCGTTAGGCGAGGGGGATATATATCTCCAGGCAGGGAATGTGAGCCCATGTTACCTGTCAAGAATCCTAATAACGAATTTGTCATACTTCAAAGTTGTAACCATTTATTTAAGAAAGAAACAGCTAAAAACACGATTTCATTTTTATTGCGCCAATTTCCCCGTAACGTGCCTCTAACTAGACGTTGTTTACTTTCGTGACGTCATCGCTCTAACGTTGTTAAATTTGACGGATTTTTTAATAAAATAAACGTATTTTGTCACTATGTTAATGTTTTATTATCTGTAAAATTGCCAAAAAAAATAAACTTACGATTATTTCAGACTTTTACACACAGTGGAAAGCGCAGAAAAGCGATAGGAAGGAAACAATCGGTTTCCAAAACGAATCGGCAACGTTATCGTGGCCATTTTGTTTTTGTGTATTTGAGTAATGGGGTACGTACCTACGGGGAATTCGTCCTATGTTCACGTCTCGAGACGTAGACATGGGCTCATGTCTATGGCGCATTGACCAATGAAATCCTGAGAATTTTCTTTGCAGTATGACAATGACAGATGTCGTTACCGTTAACGCTGACATAGATTAGTACCGTTAACGTTGACAGCGGTTGTTACTGATAACGTTGACAGAGGTTGATACCGTTAACGTTGGCAGAGGTTGTTACTGATAACGTTGACAGAGGTTGTTACTGATAACGTTGACAGAGGTTGATACCGTTAACGTTGGCAGAGGTTGTTACTGATAACGTTGACAGAGGTTGTTACTGATAACGTTGACAGAGGTTGATACCGTTAGCGTTGGCAGTGGTTGTTACTGATAACGTTGGCAGAGGTTGTTACTGATAACGTTGACAGAGGTTGGTACCATTAACCTTTACATAGGTTGGTACCTGTAAAGTTGACGGTGGTTGGTACCGTTAATATTGCCCAAAGTTGCTACCCCTAACATTTGACAGAGGTTGGCACCGTTAACATTGACAGAGGTTGATGGTATCTTTAATTTTGACATATGTTGTTACCTTTAACTTTGACATAGGTTGGTACCGTTAACGTTGACATAGGTTGCTACCGTAAACGTTGACATAAGTTGGTACATTTAAAATTGACAGAATTTGGTACCGTTAATGTTGACATAGGTTGGTACCTTTAACTTTGACATAGTTTGGTATCTTTAACGTTTGTAGTGATTGGTACAATTAACGTTGACAGAGGTTGTTACCTTTAACGTATAAAGTGCTTGGTACGGTTAACGTTGGCATATGGTGTTACCGTTAACGTTGAAAGGGGTTGTTACCTTTAAAGTTGACAGAGGTTGTTACCTTTAAAGTTGACAGAGGTTGTACCTTTAAAGCTGACATATAGGTCGGTACCTTCAGTGTTGACAGAGGTTTGCACCTTTAACGTTGACGGAAGTTGTACCTTTAACGCTGACAGGTTTGTACCTTTACGTTGACAGAGGTTGTACCTTTAACGCTGACATATAGGTCGGTACCTTCAACGTTTACAGAGGTTGTTACCTTTAACGTTGACAGAGGTTGTACCTTTAACGTTGACGGAAGTTGTACCTTTAACTCTGACAGGTTTGTACCTTTAACGTTGACAGAGGTTGTACTTTTAACGCTGACAAATAGGTTGGTACCTTCAACGTTGACAGAGGTTGTTACCTTTGACGTTGACAGAGGTTGTACCTTTAACGCTGACATATAGGTCGGTACCTTCAACGTTGACAGAGGTTGTTACCTTTAACGTTGACAGAGGTTGTACCTTTAACGCTGACATATAGGTCGGTACCTTCAACGTTGACAAAGGTTTGTACCTTTAACGTTGACACTGTTACATTTAACGGAGGTTGGAACCTTTAGTGGAATTGCTACTTTGAACAGTATTACTTTGTGTTTTTCGTGTAACAACGAATACTATACTCGTTCACAGTCTATAGCGTCTCCGTGACAGATTGGTTAACGAAGCTGCGTTGAAAACCTTCTCGTATCTTACCGCTGCGTGTTCGAATCCCACTGGGAGCCCGACTGTGAACCTGTCGTTTTTTGCTAGGATCAACTAGACAATACTTATGTGAAGTTTCATGAATATACATCAAGTAGTTTTAAAGAAGTTGACGCTACAAGTTTTTTTCTATATAACTCTATGTAAACAAAAATGGCCGCTGACAGCCATGTTTAATGTCGAATTAAAATGATTTTCTACAAGGACCATCATCCTGTCATGCTGATCATTTTATAAAAAGTCCCATATCAGTATCAATTGTAGTTTTCAAGAAGTAGCCGCTGCAATCTTGGTTTTAAAAATCTACTTTTAGCTTTGGCGGCCATCTTGGATTTCATATCAACGTGAATTTTTGCTACGATCAACTAGACATTGAGTGCAACATTTCTGTAAGGTTTTATAAACATCCATCAAGTAGTTTCAGAGGCGTAGTCGCTACCAAAAAAGTTGACAGACAGACATACAGACAGACATAGCACCGCGTCATAAGCTCTGCTGATCTGTGGCCAGTAGAGCTAAAAATCAAGATTGCCGTGTGTCCCTTTAAAAAGCGTTCACGGTTAATACATAACTAACAAGATATTTTATTGATTTAAACCTGTCTCATCATTACATGCATAATTTGTAATATATAAATATAATCGCATACTCCAAGGAAATCAAATAAGGAAGTGCATACAAATCACTCGTGTCAAATTGCCCTTATACGAATATTAAATGACTGGATTGCAGCCATTGACAACAATGAATTTGTTGGTACTATATTTCTTAATCTATCAAAGGCATTTGATTTAGTTGATTATACTATATTGCTGCAAAAGTTAAAAATTTACAAAATAGATAGTTCTGCACTTTCCTGGTTTCATCATATCTGAATAACAGACACCAGCAAGTTCAGGGATCTGGTATAACTTCAGAATCTTCACTCATTATATCGGTTGTACCCCAACGATCTGTATTAGGTCCCTTATTATTTTTAATCTAAATCAATCACCTGCCATTATCTATGGAAAACACAGTCACGGATATTTTTGCAGACGATACAACGGTTTCAACTTCAAATTCATCTCTTGTCGACGCTGCAAATTCACTCAATAATGACCTTATCACCGTCAACGCCTGGTGCGATACTAATCGCATGTCTATCAATGCATCTAAAACAAAAATAATGTAGCTCTCATTTAAGAACAAAATACATCATATTTATGATAATGCCATTTCTATTCAGTTCAAAGATGAAACTATTAATTGTAGTTACGAAGAAAAAATACTCGGTGTTACGATGGACAATACCCTCTCTTGGAATACCCAAATTGGTAAAGTTCTGAAAAAATGTAATTCATTGTTATACCTGTTATCTCGCATAAAGATTTAACTTTCTATACCTATGCGCCAATTATTTTTCAATTCTTATATCTTACCCCATCTTGATTACTGTTGTGTGATATGGGGAAATTGTAATACTTCTCTCGAAGATAAACTTGTAAGCTTCCTAAAAAGAGCTGCACAACTTATCCTAGATAAAGATTACGAAACTCCTTCCGTTGATCTTTTTACCGAACTCAGTTGGATGACATTTACCGAAAGAGTTATATTTCAAAAAGCAATCATTATATTTAAAACAGTTAATGATCAGACCCCTGCTTATCTTAAAGAGCATTTACTCTAACTTCAAATGTCCATATGCGGAATTTAAGATCATCATCAAATCTACAACTATATTCCCACAGACCAAATAGTGAGTTATTCAGAAAGTCATTTGCTTATTCAGGCTCTAAAGTGTGGAACTCTCTTCTCCACCATATATAAAATGCCCAATCTGTAAATCAATTCAAAACACTGTATTTACAGTGGATTCACCATCCGATATATAAGTAAATGACTAAGTCTTGCAGTTCTATTTAAACATATTTCCATTTACTGAATATCACTTTAAATGCATTTTACTTGTAAATATTGTATATATTGTATTGTTGAGGGCCTCATGGTAGATTGACTAGTTTCAAATGAGTTCTCACGTTAAATAAAGTATTTATTATTATTATTATTAGTATTATTATATAAAATAACAGTTTATGTGAGGATGTCCTTGAATATGTTCTAAGAAATAATATTTGGAATAGAACATCTGACAGTTAACGCTTCTGATACATGTTTACTTAAAGTAGCTACCCCGCCAATAACAGCCACATGTTACAACATATATATGTACACCGTTTCTAAACCTGCTGATGACGAGGTATATATACTTACATATTTTGAGAATACAAACTCTATGTATACAAAATAAACGGCTTTAATCAGCCAGACCAAACCCCAAAACTTGAGCGTCTGATTAAGAGTTGCCAACTCATAAATCATTGAACGCATATTCAATCATGGGTATTTAAGAAACTGTGAAAAAACCTATACTTTTAATCGGCAATATACATTATTATATGACGTGGACACCTGGATTGAGTTTTGATAAACGGTTTTGTCGTGTACTTTTGCCGTTATTTGGCGGGTTAGTTTCTTTTTAAACACAACATATATTTTTTGAAATATTGTAGAAGTTTTACAAATTTAAACATATTTGGCCTTTGTATGTAATATGTTCTGATATATTTCTGTCTAATATCATCATAAGCTGTACACATTGAAACAATGTGAAATTCGTCTTCAGGTTCAGTTGAATTACATATTTGACAAACTCTTTCATTTCGTTTAATCCTATGTCTTGCATAACGTCCTGTCGCAATTCTTACGATATTTGAAGATAAACGTAATTTAGTAAAATCACTGCGTAATGTTTGTGTGCATAAAATATTCAGATAAGTTTTAAATTTAATTTTTTTTTACATGCCTATATAAACTTTAATAGGCTATGTTCTTGTAAACCAGTGTTGCAGTTTTGAACAAAGCAATCTACCAACCTTTGTTTAAAACTAGATACGACCTGTTTATGGTTCATTTTTAAAGGATCATACCATACAATAGCAAACATACATAACGCCATAAGTATTAAGTATAGATTTTACATTGGATAACAATTGTTGAAACCACTTTATACATTAAATCACAATCAGATAAAGAAGATTTATATTTAGATGATATATTAATAGTATCTGTTGTAACTAATGTCAACCAATAGCTAACCAGGAGATTGATATGCATTATGCGGTTAGCCCAGTCTGTAGAGCATCGGAAGGTAGATCGAAGGTCCTGGATTCGAGCACATTTCTAACCCTGCGACCAGCTAATTATTAAAACTAATATCCTAAATTGAATCTCATTAATTTATACGAACGATTAAATTTGCAGTCAGCATAATACCACTTCCACTTCGAAAACACACAGTGTATTAACCGAATTCTTATATAGTTATGACCGGTGTCACACATCGAATACACACAGTATATTTACCGAATGCTTATTTAGTTATGACCGGAGTCACACATCGAAAACACACAGTATATTAACCGAATTCTTATACAGTTATGACCGGAGTCACACCACTAAACATAATTGAATTTTATAGTCGCATCAACAGCTAAGGTAATATGGCGATTTTTTCAGCTTTCATTGGTGGAGGAAGACTCCAGTGCCCCTCTGTGCAATGTTTATGCACGGGCGGGCACCTGGGCTGAACCATTGACTTTCCGCAAGCCAGGTAGATAGCTTCCTCACTCCTAGGCCCATGAGGGATCGGACCTGCAGCGGTGAAGTGTAAGTGATTTCAAGACAGAGACACTAACCATTCGGCCACGGACGCCCCTCACACCACTAAAACTGCATGTATGCCCCTCATTCACATATGAAATGGGCATAATAGTACGTTACAATCGTTTAATATTTACATTCACTTGATAACTTCTGTTGAATAAATTAGCGTCAAATTTCGAGTTAACTGAAGACGGAACATGGAGACGGAACTACTGCGCGCGCATTCAATGTATCTCAACAGAAAATGGTTATTCCCTTGTCTGAAAATACACTGACAGTAGTTGTCTGTCTTACACTATTTTATCATTATCATTCTCCCAAAGCGAATTATTGTCGGTACTATAGCAACGGGAAATACTGATAATGGGGTGAGTGTGGAGGTGGGGCAGGCGAGCCGTGGAGGGAGGGGTGTATTGTACGAATACTGTATTGTTGTTAAAGTCGCTTATTTTATATGGAGTCATAATTTAATAAGAAAACATAATAAAATAATAATTTGATATAGATATAATGAAAATTCCATATTCGTAGGTAAAACTTAACAAAATCACAATTAGTTTCATATCACAGCCAAAAAATGCTGATCGTTTAAAACTGACACTCGTCAAAGGAAAAGACACAGCAGTGCAAATGCGGTCTCTCAGATGCCGGGTCCTAATGAAGTTGTCCTGACGGACGGTTGTTGCTCGCAGTCTGCCGGCACGTGGTAAAGGTAAAGGAACCCGTCCTGTGAGCTGGAACCGCTGCCACAGTCTCGTAATTGTAGACTGATGGCAATTAATTGGAGCGAGATCTGGCGAGCGACATATTGCTGTCGTCTTCCAGCTTGGAGCATACCGACGGCTTGGTTTCGTTGCCATGGCAACATAACTGGCATTGTTTATTTTTTTTATGTCTTTTTACAATGTCCACGAATCGCTATAATCCGACGTACTAACTGGTTCGATAACACCTGTGCGATTTAGCGCACGGTGTCCACGTGCACAATTTTAACAATATAAAGTGGATCGTCACGCATCGTTAATTTTATCGGGTAAATGTGCTAATTAGTGTAATTTATTTATTATTGACACTTTTGTGTTTTGGGGGGGAAAAATCAAATATATAAAATATGCGTTTCCTTTGCATTTCAGTATAGTTAAGCAAATATCCTTCTCATGTCCTTTAAGTGCATATTTGGGTGTTTTGTATAATTGCATATATATATTTAACGTCAAATTGAATAAAGAGTTTATCTGTCAATCTGAGATGATTTGATATATTCATGTAAACCAGTCGTCTAGTATATAATACAATAGCATTAACGTCTGTATAGAGTTTTCCTCATACCCGGATCATAGATCGTTGTTAAAGATTAAAGCCACAATGTGTTTATTTTTATTAACGGAGATGATACAGACTGAGTGTTAACTATTAATGTATACTTCTACAGTCAGACAGACAGACAGACAGACAGACAGACAGGCAGACGGACGGACGGACGGACGGACGGACGGACAGACAAGACAGACGTATGGACGGACGGACGGACGGACAGAAAGTCATACAGACATGCAGGCAGGCAGGCAGGCAGGCAGACAGACAGAGAGACAGACAAGACAGACGGAGGACGGACGGATGGACTGACGGAGGGACGGACAGACAGACAGACAGACAGACCGACAGACAACAGAGGCTATGCTCATTTTAGGTTTCACTCATGTGTCCGTCATAGTATGCAGTTATATTGGCAAGGATGAGAGATTAAATGTTAAGTTCGTCAAGATCCTGATCATGACAAAATGTATCCGCACAGTTACTCTTCAAACTATGTACGATCCTCAAACATCACCTCTTTATTTTGAGGTATTTTGAGGTCAGTAGGTCAAAGGTACCATGACACGATACTGATGTACCTTATCCGTAGTACGATAACTCTTTGACCTCTGTAGTTACGTACATCAAATTTCACAGGTAGACTGGCTTCGGTACGAGGATGAGGCTTATTTATTTTGGGGTCACTAGGTCAAAAGCCAAGGTCACCATGACCCGAAGAAGAAAAACCGGGTCCGCACGATTACTCTTTTACAACTGATGGTCAAGTCATTGTTTTATAGGGGGCCTCGTGGTAACTGGATCCAGTAGATAATCAGGGTCTGGACTGTATCATTCGAATACTTGGAATATACTTCAGAATGTGTACAAATAAGTGATCTAAACAGTACGCATTTGTGTCACTCACAATAGTTGACTTATTATTGAGTAGCCACTGACGCTAATTCCAGAAGTTAATGTTTAGTTACTTATTTTACATCGATTGTAACAAAAGTTTACTGAACTTATTTTAATTACACTCGATGTCTTCCTGGTGGAACCAGTACTAAGCAAATGCAGATAAAGTGTCTTGCTCACAACACATATGGTTATGTCTGGGATCGAAACCACGACTTTTCGATCATGCGTCCAATACTCTACCACTAGAAAACAGCCCTCCACTTTAATGTGTGACTTTTACTTCCAAATGCTGTGGCCGTCGTTCACCAACACTGTACTAATCCTGTGTTATAGCAAAAATATTCTGCTTATTATCCGTTAATTATCAAAAAAACAATTTCCATTATGTACTTTTAAACTAAACTATTAGATTTGAAACGATATCATACAGAAGGCAGAAGCAGGTTTTCGTCTTTTTATCAAACATGTAAAATATATGTCTTAGTCTTGATTTCAATACTTGATAAACAATTCAAAAGTGTCATGTGTCCCTTTTAAGCTATGTATGTTATCGTACCATACTTCAATGTCGGTTAACGCGGAGCGATAAAACTAAATAACGTCCATTAGTGTGATGGGAAGAGATGAAACAATAACGAAGAAAACATAGTGTAGCTGTAGTGAGTGCTGGGTTTATTAATATGTACAGTAACAGTGTATGACTATGTACATTAACAGTGTATGAACATGTACATGAACAGGTGTAACTGTATGTACATGAACAGTGTATGACTACGACATGAACAGCGTATGACTACGACATGAACAGTGTATGACTACGACATGAACATTGTATGACTACGACATGAACAGTTTATGACTACGACATGAACAGTGTATGACTACGACATGAACATTGTATGACTAAGACATGAACAGTGTATGACTACGACATGAACATTGTATGACTACGACATGAACAGTGTATGACTACGACATGAACATTGTATGACTACGACATGAACAGTGTATGACTACGACATGAACATTGTATGACTACGACATGAACAGTGTATGACTACGACATGAACAGTGTATGACTATGCACATGAACTATGTATGACTACGACATGAACAATGTATGACTATGCACACGAACTGTGTATGACTACGACATCAACAGTGTATGACTACCACATATACAGGGTATGAATATGCACACGAACTATGTATGACTACGACATGAACATTGTATGACTACGACATGAACAGTGTATGACAAGACATGAACAGTGTATGACTACGACATGAACAGTGTATGACTTTGCACCGAAACACAAAAGAAACGCATCACTTAGTTAAACTGCTGTATCTTTTTTATTATCAGCAAAATTGATTCGGGCTAAAATAAATTCATAAGACCATTATTATGTTGCTATACTGAGAAAATTTAACAAAACTCGGATAACGATAAGTATGGATTTAATTCGATTGATGGAGCACACCCCAAATTCAAAAGTCACAAAATTCAATATTTTGTTTATCCGCCTCGCGCATGGATGCAAGCTGCACATCTTCTCCTCATTGACCCAATGACATTGGCGAGCAAGCGTTGAGGAATGTTACGCCACTCTTCCGTCAGTGCCTGACGTAGCTCTCGAATGTTGTTCGGTGGATGCTGACACCCATACACACGTCGTTTCAACGTCGCCCAGATGTTTTCGATTGGAGCGAGATCTGGGGATAACGCTGGCCAGTTCATAACTTGGACATTATTCTGCTGCAGGAAGTAAGTGGTTAGGCGAGCTACGTGTGAGCGCGCATTGTCATGTTGAAGGACACCGCCACCCCTGCCAAAATTCTGACGTAAGAATGGAATGACTTCTGGTTGGATGACGTTATTTACGTAAGATTGTGCGTTTACGTTACTTTCCAAGAACACTAAATTAGTACGACTGAATTGTGTAATACATGCCCACAAATGTACGCTGCCACCTCCCCAACGGTTTACCTCTGGACACGTTCACCCCGTGCCCGCCACACCCGTACACGCCCGTCCAGACTGTAGTATACTTAGAAATGGTCATATGTGACGCCCATACGGGGTCAATGAGGAGAAGATGTGCAGCTCGCATCCATGCGCGCGGCGGATAAACAAAATATTGAATTTTGTGACTTTTGACTTTGGGGGTGTGCTCCATCAATCGAATGAAATCCATACTTATCGCTATCCGAGTTTTGTTAAATTTTCAAGGTATATCAACATAATAATGGCCTTATGAATTTATTTTAACCCGAATAAATTGTGCTGATAATTGAAAAGATACAGCAGTTTAACTAAGAGATGCGTTTCTTTTGTGTTTCGGTGTATGTATGACTACGACATGAACAATGTATGACTATGCACACGAACTATGTTTGACTACGACATGAACAGTGTATGACTACGACATGAACATAGTATGAATACGACATGAACAGTGTAACTGTATGTACATGAACAAACCCTGACTACGACATGAACAGTGTATGACTACGACAAGAACAGTGTATGACTACGACATGAACAGTGTATGACTATGCACATGAACTATGTATGACTACGACATGAACAGTGTATGACTATGCACACGAACGGTGTATGACTACGACATGAACAGTGTATGACTACGACATGAACAGTGTAACTGTATGTAAATGAATAGTATATGGTTACGATATGAACAGTGTATGACTACGGCATGAACATTGTATGACTACGACATGAACAGTGTATGACTACGACAAGAACAGTGTATGACTACGACATGAACAGTGTATGACTATGCACATGAACTATGTATGACTACGACATGAACAATGTATGACTATGCACACGAACTGTGTATGACTACGACATCAACAGTGTATGACTACTACATGAACAGTGTATGACTATGCACACGAACTATGTATGACTACGACATGAACAATATATGACTACGACATGAACAGTGTATGACTACGACAGGAACAGTGTATGACTACGACATGAACAGTGGATGACTACGACATGAACAGTGTAACTGTATGTACATGAACAGTATATGATTACGATATGAACAGTGTATGACTACGGCATGAACATTGTATGACTACGACATGAACAGTGTATGACTACGACATGAACAGTGTATGACTACGACATGAACAGTGTAACTGTATGTACATGAACAGTATATGATTACGATATGAACAGTGTATGACTACGGCATGAACATTGTATGACTACGACAGGAACAGTGTATGACAACGACATGAACAGTGTATGACTACGACATGAACAGTGTAACTGTAGGTACATCAACAGTATATGACTACGACATGAACATTTTATGACTAAGACATGAACAGTGTATGACTACGACGTGAACAATGTAACTGTATGTACATGAACAGTATATGACTACGACATGAACAATTTATGACTACGATATGAACATTATATGACTGCGACATGAACAGTGTAACTGTATGTACATGAACAGTATATGACTACGACATGAACGGTGTATGACTACGACATGAACTTTATATGACAACGACATGAACAGTGTATGACTACTACATGAACAGTATATGACTACGTCACGAACTGTGTATGACAGGAACAGTGTATGACTACGACATGAACATTGTATGACAACTGTATGTACATGAAAGGTTTATGACTACGACATGAACAGTGTAACTGTATGTACATGAACAGTGTATGAATACGCCGTGAACATTGTATGACTACGACATGAACAGTGTATGACAACGACATGAACAGTATATGACTACGACATTTACAGTGTATGACTACGACATGAACATTGTATAACTATGTACACGAAATATGTATGACTATGACATGAACATTAAATGACTACGACATGAACAGTGTATGACTATGACATGAACAATGTATGACTATGCACACGAACTATGAATGACTACGACATGAACAGTGTATGACTTCGATATGAACAATGTATGACGACATGAACAGTGTACGACATGAACAGTGTATGACTATGCACACGAACTATGTATGCCTATGACATGAACATTGAATGACTACGACATGAACAGTGTATGACTGTGCACATGAACAGTGTATGTATATGTACATGAACAGTGTATCAATATGTACATGAACAGTGTATGACTATGTACATGAAAAGAGTACGACTATGTACATGAACAGTGTATGGATATGTACAAGAAAGTATGAATATGTACATGAACAATGTATGTCTATGTACATGAACAGGGTATGAATATGTACATGAACAATGTATGTCTATGTACATGAACAGTGAATGTATGAATATGTACATGAAAAGAGTACGAATATGTACATGGACAGTGTATGTCTATGTACATGAACAGTGTATGAATATGTACATGAACCGTGTATGCCTATGTACATGAAAAGTATATGACTATGTACATGAACAATGTATGAATATGTACATGAACAGTGTATGAATATGTACATGATCAAGGTATGACTATGTTCAAAACAGTGTATGACTATGTACAAAACAGTGTATGACTATGTACATGAACAGTGTATGGTTATGTACATGAACAGTGTACGACTAGGCAAATGAACAAAACATTATGTACAATTTTCATCAGCCAGAAATCTATGTAGCAACGACACGATATAGTTACTATAAGGGTTATCGAGGTATTGGGTCCCTGTTTTAGAAAATGTTAAATTCAAAATCCTGCCATCTAGGCAATTTCTTGTGTGGATAATTATATAATTTACTAGTTTTTCACATAATTTGCATTTGTTCAATCATTGATATTAATTTTAAAGAATAGTAAAAAGTGAATTGTTTACGCATATTACTAACTGGTGATATTAGTACACCAATAATATACTCAAAACTTTGATTTAATTATATGTAACCAGGTTTACAGTAAAAATACTACTACTATTTATTGGGACGCCGATTTCAATGCTTGATAGCAACTTTAAGATTGCCGTGTGTCACTTTAAAGTTGATTTGATTTAAACATATTTTATTGCCATATAAGTAAGCAAATGGGTCGGGCCACAAGTTCTATCAACATTAGTTACGGTCCTTTCCAATACAATGTGTTTCAGAAATGTACATGGCTAAATAGTTACATATTTGTTTTTACAAAGAATTGTAAACAAATTAAAGATAAATATATATATGCTGATATAGGTTTTAGCGAGGATTGTGCGCATATAAAATCGATTCAAGCAGACCAGTAGGCCTTATTGCCTACTGACCGTTCCAAGTCGGTAACCCTGTCTTCACCACCCTTTCTGTTGCTTTTTCTCTTTCATTGTGGGACGTAGTTTTGTTTACACCGTCTTGTCTATTTGGGCGCTGAAGACAGAATAATAGCGAGGATTGTGCGCATATAAAATCGATTCAAGCTAACCAGTAGGCCTTATTGCCTACTGACCGTTCCAAGTCGGTAAACCTGTCTTCACCACCCTTTCTGTTGTTTTTTGTCTCTTTCATTGTATTTTCAAGTCCTTGTTTGCAGTACAGTGCGGACCTACGATGCCATTGCGTTCGGACGCTGTGGTTTCTATAGGACCCTATATCTCATTTTTGTTCGTTGTTGTGAATATATAATTACGATAGAAGAGAAAAGGAGTAAAAAGAGGACAGAAGTAAGCTGTATGAAAGTTATGAAGGAAGAAGATGAGGTAATGCACAAGTTGCCAATACAGCAAGTCAGAACAGTATTTACGTTTGAAAATGATTTGTTAGAATGTGTTAGTGTTTGAAATGTTTGGTCTCACTAATGTAGGTCTGAAAGGCATTCAAAATCAATTCGTTTTCCGCGTCGGATATGTGTCCCCTACCAAAAAGCAAAGTGTTCAAGTTTAACGGATGAAAGCGACGAGTAGATTGAAACAGGACATGTCGTTGGTTTTGAAATATATTACACTTAAAAATGAAATGCTCGGCATCTTCTGTTTCATACCCACAATCGCAACTTGGTGGTAGTCTTAGGTGATTTATATAAAGGTCGTTATCAAGATTGCTGCATGAATTGGTAGAACAGCAAGTGATCGTGAGCCATATAACAGGTAAATAGGAACTTTAGGACTAACGAATACAGATCTTAGAAGTTTTTGTTTAAACATGGTAAGCGATTCGGAGTTTCTGATTTCGGGTGATAGATCGTTCCACATAATAATAGCGGATGGAATAAATGATTTGGAAAATATTTCCGTTCGTCTTGCTATGGTCTCGTAGTTGTTACCATTTCTAAGGTTATGTGGGTTGTTTTCTTGGACAAATGGAGGAAATAGATTTGTAACATACGATGGCATTATGCCACTGTTTAATTCATAAACACTAGTAAGTTTTTGCATTTTCCGTCTATCTGATAATGATAACCATCCAATTTCAGTTAGTAAGTTATTGATGGATACTGATCGCGTTAGTCTAGTCACGATGCGAGCAGCCTCATATTGAACGTGTTCGAGTCTTTCTCTATCGTAAACAGAACAACCATCCCATACAATAGATGCATATTCTAGGTCAGGGCGCATGTATGATAAGTAAATTTGATTTAGTGTTTTGCGTTTCAATTTGAATTTTGGATGACGCATTAGGCCAATAATTTTTGAGGCAGATGTTACAATACTGTTATGTGTTCGTGCCATTTACCATCTGAACTAAGGATTAAACCCAAATGCTTGTGCGTATCAACGAATGGGAGTTGAAAGTCATTTAAAAATAGTTGTGGATGCCGAACAGTGTGATTAAAGGAGATAAATAATACTTCAGTTTTATTAGGATTATATTGAACAAGCCACTGTTTCGACCACTGAGCTATAATATGTAGATAATGATTTAAAATACCCTTCATATCATCAATACTGGATTTGGATATTGAGAGAGAGCTATCGTCTGCAAAGAGGCGAGTAATGCGTAGCATATTTTTAGCAATATCATTTATATAGCTTAAGAAAAGAAGAGGACCCAAACCCGATCCTTGAGGTACCCCAGCGTTCGAAGATTTAGTCTCAGATGATGTTGTACCGACCCTTACTCGCTGAGTACGACTTAAAAGATAATTTGATTTACCATTAATACCGTTTTGCTTTAGCTTAAATAGAAGGCCAAGATGCCATATGCGATCGAAAGCCCTTGAGATATCATTAAATACTATACAAGTGTACTGTTTGGCATAGAAAGCTTGGCAAATGTGGAGATACATATCCATAAGTTGATAAACTGTGGAGTGACCTGGTAGGAGGCCAGATTGGTATTTGAAAAAGAGGTTATTCTTAGGAAAAAAAATAAAAAAATGTTTAAACATTATCCTTTCCATAACTTTTCCTACACAGCTAAGTAACGATATTGGTCTATAATTACAAGGGAGGCTAGTATCACATTTTTTAAAAAATAACTACAGCCGTTTTCCAAATATCTGGAAATATGTATTCTTGGAGTGACCTGTTGAAAAATAGGTATAGCGGTTTTGAAATATTGTGCATTGTTTCTTTAAGCATCTTGTTTCGTCGTCCCCGCATGCTTTGTTTATATTCAGTATTTTTATAATATCAACTATTTCTGATTCTTCTATGATAATAGATTCTAGTTTTGCCTGCGTTTTAAGATCAAAAGTTGATAAAGAAGCATGCGTATCATCAATGAATGATATAGATATAAAATAGTCATTTAGGCTGTTAGCCTTGTCTTGGTCTGATATAGAGTAAGTGATCTGACCATTTGGTAAAATGGTTTTCAATGGTGGAATGATTTCTGAATGTTTATTAGATTTGATAAAATATTTTAACAGTTTCCAGTATTGACGTTGATCATTGACGTTGGCTTCCGTAATGACTTCTTCTATATTATTATAAAACTTTCCATTTTCGTGTTTCTTTAGATTATTGACTTTGTTTCTAAGATGTTTATATATAGCCCACTCTGATGTAGTATTATGGGGCCTTGTTCATCTGCGTCATTATGTATGTGTTGTACGTGTTTCATGACAATAACCACAACAGCTTGAACTTAAGTCGGTTATTACACTCTGGAGTTTGAAAAAAAGGTTTCTAACTGTCATTACGTTATTGCATAAACGGTTATTGTTTATTGTGCAGTATAAGTCTCTCTGATGTTGGTTTTCATATTGTCATTATTATTCAATCACTCTGAGGTCGCTGTACCATTATTGCCTATAATGTGTTAACGGGATGTAAAACCAATTGTTCATTCAGTCTATGGTTAAATTATTATGTTGTGAGTTTTGCGTTACATCTAGAAAGTTGAGATTTCATTGTCAATAAATTACATCTATAATTGTTTTACACGTTTTGTTAAAGTTTAGCATGATGTCTATTTGAAGAAGGTTTAGAATTCGTGTTTATTCATTCTGAATGAAGTTTGCTTTGCAATCAGTTATTAGGTATGGTGCTATAGTGCTACCTTAGTGCTATTATAAAATACATGTTGTGATAACATTGTAAGACTGGGTATATATTTTGTAGCCGTATACGCTAGGAGCGAAGATAGAGCATGTAGAGCGTATTGTCGGGAGCGTGGTCTACGGGGTCGTAGGTTGGCAACGCGTCATAGGACACGGGAACGACAGCATTCGCTAGTTGGGCGACAGACCAGACGGTAGCCACGGAGACGCTAGGCAAGAGGGCCTGGTTACGCAGATAGCTACGCAGATAACGTCACCGGATGTGTAATACCGGGACTTGGGCCATCGCCGGAAAGGATCGTGCTAGTGGGCGTCGCGTGTGAATTATGTCACCGGAAGTATGTGTGGTACCGGGACGAATAGCAACCGCTAATGAGGGATTGCAATATAACGCGGAAGTCAAGTATTAGTGCCGGAACTGTACCGGAAGGACTCAGTTAGATATAGCTTTGAGATATAACATAGCGTGTGATATAGCATACATATATCATAAATACAGATATTCAATCTGATTAAAACCGAACAGTTTAATGTTTACTTAAGTGTAAATTGATTCCATCTAACGTGTAGTGAACTTCATTTTAAACCAGATTTAAAACGTTGATATTTCTACTTTGTCATTCGCATTTATTTGTATATATATATTCATCTTGTCGTTAATATATTTGTAAATTTATTTATTCTTGATTCTCCCTTGGTGAGTTGTCTCCACTTGGTCCATCTTGTTACAGTCATTGCACACAAATGACGTGGGGTTGTAAAAAATCGTATTTCTTGTAATCTTTACAAATAATGTTGTAATATTTATTGATATGAAAGTGAAAATGTAGATCTTTATTACAATATAATTTAATTTACTTGTTTTATAAAAGTGTATTTACTATTACAAATGTCAACGTAATATTTGAACGTCCCTCGTATGTTTGAACATAGGTTGTTTTTATAAATGCTTTAGACATTTAGAAATAAGGAAGGTAGAAAGGGAGGGAGGGAGGGAGGGAGGGAGGAAGGGAGGGAGGAAGGAAGGAAGGAAGGGAAGGAAGGAAGGAAGGAAGGAAGGAAGGAAGGAAGGAAGGAAGGAAGGAAGGAAGGAAGGAAGGAAGGAAGGAAGGAAGGAAGGAAGGAAGGAAGGAAGGAAGGAAGGAAGGAAGGAAGGAAGGAAGGAAGGAAGGAAGGAAGGAAGGAAGGAAGGAAGGAAGGAAGGAAGGAAGGAAGGAAGGAAGGAAGGAAGGAAGGAAGGAAGGCAGGCAGCAAGGTAGGTAGGTTATCATATCGCGACGCTTCTACTTGTAGCGGTGAACTAAATGTTCAACTTCTTAGTGCTGCTTACTAGAATACCACATTATAGACACAGCACGTGATACCCTATGTACCCGACCAGCCTAGCAGTACTCTTTATATGCTGCCATTCAAGCAAGGGAGCTACTAGTACATTTTTATGAAATCTTCGATAAGCCGGATAGAGACTAAGTACTTTATAGGAGTCTGATAAGGCATCTGATGGTTTTGGGCTGACTCCGGGAGTTCAACACCCCAGTGTGTAGTTTCAGAATTTTTTTTTTAAAGATAAACCTATATAATATAGATATAAAAATCGAACAGGAAAAGTAGCAATCAAGGACGACAGTCAACCACAAACACATAAACAAAGATCAACTTTAAAGATGAATAAAAGGCCGAATAAAACATCACAAACACAAAAGGATTGACAATTGGGTTACCGCCTTGGAACGGTCAGTGGCAAAAAAGGCCGCTGGGGATTTAAACCAGGTTCTATGGTGCACCAGACCT
>JAWPHD010006715.1:0-50000 GCA_037043455.1 Cyrtodaria siliqua | reverse complement strand
CGAAGTTCTCCTGGATCAGTAGTATTTATAGCCTTAGTGCTCATAAGCATGCACAAATACTGCATACATCCCTTGACCGTCCTTTCAGAAGGAGTTGGACCATCACCCAACATGGCAAGACTGGTCAAGATGTCATCAGGGCTCTCCGTGAGGCATTTCAATACCTTTTTCTTGCCCACGCCATTAATATGTCCAGTAGAGTCCGACCCTGTTAAAGCATGCATGCCTGGAAGTGCTTTTGACTTTTTTTCACCTAGTCTGCTGTACATTGGTGTTAAAGGAACTACATGATGTTGTACTCCTCATGTTCTGATCTCGCGTCTTATCCTTGGACTTTGGCCTTTGATTTAGGTCACTCCATGTGTGGTACTTAACTTTCGACATTTTTTCCCACAGATTTGTAGTTCCGTTTATTCTCTCTTCGACAAACTTTGCTTTTGCACTTTCTCCCGTACTTTCAGCATTTAAAATGCTATCCCTCGCTTCTGGTTTCAAAACCTTTTTGGTCATAATGTTGTAGAGGTCTTCTCAGTTCTGTTTTCATCTTAGCTATGGTGGTCTCGTGTCTCTCTTCAACAGTAGTGTTCATCTGATGGTGCTTCTGAGAAGCAGAAGCAGACCCTGTCTTGCGTCCTATCATGTCATCAGTCGGCTTTGATATCTTTGACAATTCAGGAGCCGCAAGGCAGAATTTCAGGAATGTTGTTGGCTTGTTTGTAATTCCTGATATGCCACCATCACCTTTCAGTTGTTTGTTCTTGTGTTCTTGAGCTTGGTCAAGACCTATAGAGGTGAATGGAATGTTTCCATTTGTATATGCGAACTGTCCTGACAAAAGTTGAAACCATATGTCTGGGTCTTCTGTCTGAGTTGCACACGCTCTGACTGTAAACTCAAGAATATTTTGTGCATAGTCAAGTCTATTGTAGGCGAAAAAGGATGATGCCAATTTCTCCAGTGATGATAAGAAGAGGAACAGCTGTTGGTCCTTCACAGATCTATGAAATGCTAGCAACACCATTACTTGTCTCATGTACATGCGGTAGCATTTGTATATTGGGTACTTGTCATTTTCGTCGTCTTAATCATGTATCTGTTTCTCTAAATTCAGGTTTTCAAGGGTGGTCAGCATTTTCCTGTGGGCTTCACTTCTGACAGCTGGACTGTCCGACGTCATGGACTTTTCCAAATCACTAACTGCTTCTTTCAGCGCTTCATAAACATTTGGACGACTATCAAAAAATGATGCCAACCACAAATCTAAGAACACTTGTAATGTCATTTCATGTGCCTTCACTGCTCTGTTATAGTGATTTCCATTTATAATTTGGTTGGTTACAACTTCACCATATACTCCTGATTTTATCCACAAATCATCTATACCACTATATTATATAGATTTTCCAAGGCATCGGATTGCACATAAGCTTGTGTGAAATGCTCCCGGAAGAAGCCACCATTTTCCGCTGTACAACAGCTGATCAAGGTACTCCAATTTCAGATCTCTCTTGTACAGATCCATGTCAAAGGTAACCATTACTTTACTGTTGGAATCTGTACTCACTATACGGTTCAGTTTATGCAGATTTTCTAATACAGTCACCAGTGTCGTCCATTTATGTGCTGGGGAATTGATTATTGGTAGTGTATGAGCTTGATCAGATACAGCCCCGTTGGTTTCTTTTGTAATAACTACCGAGTTATAAGCTTTCCACACAGGAACAATTGTGTTCTGATTGTTGCTGTCATCTTCATTTGCATCATGTCTGTGTATATATCGGGCAATGAGCCACATAAGGTCCTGTGTTTCTGCATGTTGCAGCTCAGATTCATGTTTTCCTACTTTGTAATATGCATACTTAGGACTGGTTCTTGACTTTGGTGTTCCTTCAATGTTACATTCATGTAGATCAATAACCGTTTCAGGAACGTCTTTCAATGTCTCGGCATTATTCACATTTTTTAATTTTAATTTCCTCTCGAACTGTTTCAGTAATTTCACCTGTTTTCACACTTTGATATACAGTCACTGCCGTACCGTGGAAAGAGTTTTGTCCATCAGGAGTATATACCTTTTTGTCCACATTATCAGCACTTGATCTTTTGGGGTGCCCTTTCAGAAGTAAGGGTGGAACATATACCCCATCAAACTCTCTCATACTGTCTACCACTGTATTGGCTATCTGTGTGGTAATTTCTGTAACTCTGCTGTATGAAACTCCAAATGATGCTGCATTTAGAATGTCTATATTGTTCCTACTTCGATTCAGATGGTAACTTTGGAGTGACAGTCCAACCGCTTTTGGTGTTTCAACACTGTTGTAGCACCCACAGGAATTCTGCCTACTGTACATTGTTTGACGATCAGATTTGTAGTACTTATACTTATTTGGGACAAAGTGTTCACTGATTGAATCATTTCTTCATTTCTCACATTTGATTGTGCAATTTTGGGACCATGGATTAACCAGTTAATGAACAACACCAGCTCATTTTTTTTCTTTCTTTATCCAAAGATCCAACTTGATATCCAATTAAAACAACTGAATGCATTATTACATTAATAATTTTATTTTCATCAATATATTTCATAATATAAAACATTAGTTTCATAGATTTAGCTGCATGCCCGAATATTGTATATATACGATTACTACCACACTATTTTGCCTCAGACAAATGGACCTTCTTATGCATGAACACTTTTTAAATAAATTATATGGCCTACAAAAAGGCTTACTACATGTGTAGTTTATATAGCCAGAAACTTACAACTGGTCTGGAATAGGAAACATGTCAATGATATTATAAATCATTCATTTTACTGTTTTGACGTCTGCAGTGTACAAATGGGGGAACATAAACAAAGGGAAGTAACTGAAAGTCATCTGAATTTAGTAGCATATTACAGGTTCAACTATACTAATTTATTTTCCTATACATAAACATTTTATGCATTTATGTCTTATTTTGGGAATGTTAATGTTAAAAAATACATAAAAAATATATGTTTCGGATCAATTTACAGCTAAACTGTCTTAGGCATAATTTGTCTAAATTTCTCTATCTTCATTTATCAGTTCTTAAATAGTAAATTGTATGATACAATTACTTATAAATGTTAGGTTTGTTATCCAATGAATGTGACATTTTAAAATTAGTTTAGTGCTTTAAACAGCAAAAAATACGATGTTTAAGGTTTTTTTTATTATAAAATTCCTATCATTTTGTCGGTAATATTAATATTAATCCCATTTTATTCTGCATTGTTTTAAAAATGTATTTTAATAATTTTAAAAATGAAATAAAAACTAACAAAAATCAGTAAACAAGTGAACATAAGCTGTATTACTTACCGAAATCGGCCAATATTTCGGCGGCCATCTTGAAAATGGCGGCCATCTTGAAAGTCATGTGGTGGTTCGATATCAAAATCTGACCGCAGTTCATCATATCAACAATTTCCTTGACCAACTACCAGTATTTTTTACATTTTAAGCCCAAGGTAAAGAAATTATTACGGTTGATGGTATAAATGGGAAAAAATATGGCGGCCGTTTTGAATCCAAGATGGCCATCAAGATAATGAATTAAAAAAATGGAA
The DNA here is from genome assembly GCA_037043455.1 of Cyrtodaria siliqua. NCBI lineage: Eukaryota > Metazoa > Mollusca > Bivalvia > Adapedonta > Hiatellidae > Cyrtodaria > Cyrtodaria siliqua. The sequence goes on along the minus strand of JAWPHD010006715.1, from coordinate 46,396 downwards.
TAAATACTTTTCATTGACTATAATGTCTAAAGAACAAAACAAGACCAAAATAGAAGAGTATAGCAAACGTTTTAGCAAATACACTTTTTTTAACCATTCAGAATATACTAATTGGTGAAATATAATCAACAGTCAGTAATATGGAAAAACAATTTGCTGTATACTATTCTTATAATCATTATTTTTAATTAAATTGCAGGTTATGTAGAGAATTCAAATTTGCCGTGTGTCCCTTTAATGTAAAATTAACTCTTTCGTAACGTGAAATAATAGTCCATTTTAATTCCTCTGTTTGCGTGTTATTTCACAACGGGTTTTATACACAAATAAACATATGATACCATACACATGATAGTATTTAAAGGGACTTGAGACGATCTGAAAGAAAGATATTGGTTTCAGTCCAAATACAAATGGAAACACCCGTAATGTGCTTCAGTTGTATATGACATGTGAAAAATTAAATTTAGCCGCATATTACCTTAGCTTTAATTATTGTTGATGAAATTGTTTGGTCTGGACAACTCGACGACTGGTGTTTTATTGTTGGAAAATCAAAGAGGGTTTATATCGTTTAAGGTTTTTCATATAATTCAAATAAAATGTTCTTCGATCACAAATCAAGAGTTCACAACCGCATTAAATCATCATGTGAATTACTGTTAACGATTTATACAACGAAACGTGTCTAGTTTTTAGACTATACTATTTCATTAACAATAAATAAATTGGACGGATCAGGGCACCTAGTTTAATGCTTATACACATTAAATATGAAACTTAGCTATATTCTGTTAGTTGTATTCGATTTGGATTGACACCCATAATACTTTCAAATCGCTTTCAATCCCTCTAAACACAAATATTACACTTCCGTGTGATTTATTTATTTATAAATATTGCAAAATGATGGGAACTCAATATCATAATAACATAATAGTATGTGAATGAATAACTCGACTGGCGTTTAGTCAGTATTCACCTGAGTGGATTCACGTTGGTATTATATTATATCGAGAATTGTTCGTATTTATGATTGATCAGTTTATTGAATACGCTTTGGTTATGTAAATATTGACTGTGCTGGAATAATACACCCAAATATGGCGGATTGACAGCAAGGGCGTAGCTGACCTGAAATGCATATATAGGCCCGAAGGAGCTAGGGGATGCGGGGCGGGTTCCGGTGGAATGTTCCCTTTCGTTTTTATTAAAAACTTAGCTATGTAATGGTGCATTTTGGTGTATATCTGACGGAACGCTTGTGTTGTATTTGAAGAAATATGTGTTGACAAATTTGAATTACCTATACTGTAACATAACATAAGAAACAAATGTTGACCCTTAACCCATCAACCATAACCTCCCGCTCCGACTTCCCATTTTTTTCTCATTTTTCAAATTGAGAGAACTAGGCCCGGGCCTATATGGCCTAATAGTGGCTACGCCGATAGACAATACAACTGCATAATTATTTATAACATAACATGGCTTCTGGGAGTGCAATAAAGCCATGACTTATTTCTCGTAATACACTAGTGTATTGCAAATGAGGACCGACTCACTGTGTTTGTATACAATAAAACATTTAATCCCAATTGTTTGCATGAACGTATCATACGATACGTTCAGACACCTTAACTTTTTATCATTATTTGAAATCTTACTTTATAAATGCGTGTTAGTAACGTTAAATTTGGTTTAAGATGTCGCATTATTTAGAGGGCGAACGCATTTACAGTCGCGTAACTTAGCGACGTCATGTAAACAACAAAACGACGTCATGATTTCTCCTACAAATTGCCGCCGTGTATAAGGTAAATTGACAACTATCACGTCGTAGGTGTGTTATGTGATAAACAGAATCTTACATTCGTGAATGTGTATTATTGATTTTAATAAACAAGTTGGATAAAATGATAGGATACGAGGCAGCCTATCATTTTATCCAACTCGTTTATTAAAATCAATAATACACAGTTACTCATGTAAGATCCTCTATATATGTTGCGTGAAAACCAATCACTCATCTTTCCTATTAGATTCACAAGGTCTTTTAATCCTGAGATAAACTTATCTAAATAATCATCTTTAGTTCGACAAGACAGGATTGAGACACATATCAAACGTTACCGTCCTTTTCAGGAAGACAATCATAGAACCCAAATACTGAATACTAAAATGCTGTGCATTGCACTGTTCAGAACCTATGTTGATACATTTCGTAACTGTTTTATAGATGCTGTATAGAAATGACCATGACTAAAGATTATACAAAGTTTGTAAATCATATCACCGTATAGATGTCGTGATAATCACCGTCTAGCTTTATGTATGCGATACATTTAATATACTGAAGCGAAAAAGAAACGCAACACGGGAATTTCAGCTATATATTGTATGTACAATATGCTGCTGTTCATCGAATGGTACATGGCTGCGTAAGACCTTTTCTTTCGGAAAAAGACTAAAACAACACATAACAAAGCAAATAGTATTCCTTCAGTTTCATTATCGACAGAGCATGCATATGAGCAAACGTAGGATACAAAATTTTGCATTTTTTTTACGTTAAATACAGTACTGAAATGGCACAATTTTTCAGAGGAACGTCAACATTTCTTTCACAGTTGTGTCCTTTCTCTAACTAATTGCATTTTCTTTTTAAATCATCTTGGGCTTTTCTTTGGAATATTATGTGAAATTAAGCAATACATAACGTAAATTCCCGAGTTGCGTTTCTTTTTCGCTTCAGTATACAATCTGAATTACATAAACATTAAGAATGTAAACTACAAGCACGTCAAAGTAGATAAACACCCATAAATAACCATGTATTGTTAAAGTAGCTATCCCGCCTGCCTGCCTGCCTGCCTGCCTGCCTACCTGCCTGCCTACCTACCTACCAACCTACCTACCTACCATCAAAATAGATTGTTCATATCGATGGGTTGTCTCCGTTGTATTATAACAGTTGTTGGTGTGTTTATCATCCAATCAAGCTTGTGTTTCTTTATATGTTTTGTTTACATGTTATTTTATTATTATATAGTGATTGTTATGCCAGAAATGGTCAAATTTTAGCTCTTTTAGTGTCTTCGTGTCTACTTGGTTTAGTTTAAAACATACAAACAGAGATATGTAGAGGGTATGACACTTGATCATATTAGAGTAACATCCCAGGAATATGTCTAGCCCTGTTGAAGTCGTGAATTGTGGTCGCACTAAAAGGGTATGCAAGATGGCGTCCAAGATGGCAGCCAACGTGTGATACAGTCTTGATAATTGTATTGTTGTAGAACAGTTGTACCATTAAAGATATTATTATATACATTTACACGAATGTATAGGTAGACAATTTATCTCACGTAAGATTGGGTAATATATGGCAAAGGTCAAGGTCACAGTCAATGGTCAAATGTCAAATTTGATTTTTTTTGGTGTCTGTGTTTTCGAGGTTTATTTTAAAGCATACACACAGAGATCTGTAGCAGTTTGGACAGTTTATCATGTTAAAGTAATATCCCAGGAATATTTCTAGCCCTGTTATAGTCATATACTGAGGTAGCACTAAACTGTTATTTAAGATGGCGTCCAAGGTGTCAACTAAAATGCGATATACAGTCAGTAATATATCACATATCTGTCCTATGCAAAAACGCAAGCTCACATTGAAGGACCAAATAACATATAAAACTCTGCATATGTTGTAAAGGAGCTGCAAATATGTTATATAGAACTTGTAAGTGATAGAGTTTAATTTAGTTTGAATCCTTTGATAAAACTGCCTGTATCTTATATCGTCTGCAGGATCCCTAACATTTTTGGAAACATATAAAGCGCTATAAATTGTCAATGGACATTGCATTTTCCAAATATAATACCCCATCTTCTAATGCAATGAAGTACTACTGTTTCCTGTTACAGATTCACAGTTCTTTAACATATTTAGAGCATATATATCTTGCCTTTTCAAGATAGTTGACTAGTACTATCACAACCTGTTATTGCGTGAACACCTGAATGATCATGAAATGAAATGGGGTTTTACGTCAAGATATCGTATGAGGTTATATTGAAACAGCAATCTCAGAGGGAGATGAGATGAAGAATAAATGCTGAGGGTCTGTAGCTCTAAAGCTAAAGGCCTATATCCACTGAAGTACCTATGCCGATTATAGGATTTTCTGGGACAGTGTGTGTTGGTATATGCTGCAGTTTGTCTTTTTCCTGTTCGGAATCATAGTTCATTACAAGTTAGAGAGTTAAATGCGTATTCAACTATTAGTGCAGGAACATCGGTATAACTACACTAATATGATCCTGGGAGCCATGTTGATCATCAAAATCATGCGTCTTCATTTGTATTTGAGCTTGACAAATGCATACAGTGCTCATGTCTTCCCTGAATTCCCCAGCAAGAATGACAACTTCACCATGTCAGTATATCAGATGCATCATGGTATCATCTTTCACATAGGAATGATGTTAAGTTGGCTTTATTGGCATAGTTACTAATTTACTTGTGCCACTGCGGAATAGGTATGTTGTCAGCTGCAATTATTTCTTCCAATTTGACGAACATGTTGTCCTCTTCCCGCTTAAATCGACTCAACTCTTTTATATTTGTCGAAAATTATATCATTACATGTTGGATGAGTTATAAACCTGCTTAAATGTTATGTGCAAATGTTATGCAACAAAGCCAGTATAATTTTGATGGCCATCTTTAATAACTTTTAAGTGCTCCACAATGCATGACTGCAACAGGGCTAGAAATATTTCTGGGATGTTAGTCTAATATGATCAACTGTCAATCCTTCTACAGTTCTCTGTCTGCGTGTTTAAAATATACTCGTACAAAGAGAAAATAAAGACACGTTACTCTAACATGATCAAGTATCAAACCTTCGACAGATCTCTGTTTTTATGTTTTAAAATAAGTTAAGAAGACACGGAAACCCCAAAAAAGCTCGAAATTGACCTTTGACCCTTGACTGTGACCTTGAACTTAGCCATTTATTACTAAATGCCTTGATTAAATTAATATTACCCTTTTAAGTTGTGTGATAACAGAGTTTCTGAAATTATCATCCTATAACTGTGATTTTTATAGGTAATTTTGCATCAGTAGTGTTAGTCTCGATCATCCAGACCTCTCGAGAGACTTCTCTCAAAGAAGTCCATACGATGGTCTGGAGTAAAGCTTCTTTAACAATTTTGACATCAAAACGAGGTGTGGACAAAAAAAAAATCACCAGCCTCTGATTGGTCAACTTCAGTTTGCTATGGAAATCTATGGGAATCACCTCCTACGTCACGACGGCGGCAAAACTTACGTGACGTTACGCGCAATGTTGTGCAATACAATTACTCCAAACATAGTCAGCGGATCACAATTAATGCTAAAAATTCAATTTTAAACATCATTTTGTAAGATTATATGATGTTTTTAGGAGAAACAACAATAAAACGAAGATTATTGTATATTTAATAAGGACGTACACACATCCCATTGATACTAATGTTGCGCGTAATTCAACGTGCACTTTGATGTTGCAATCAAAATGACGTCACGTCGCAGTCAATTTTGACGGTTGGCGCCGTCTATCGGTCAAAAAATTAAAGAACAGTGAGTCCAGACGCTCGCTAGCGCTCGCAGTCAGCCTGAGTGTGTCTGGATGATAGAGACTACAGTAGTGTCCGTATAGTTCCATGATTACAGTACTGTACATCAGTGAAGTAATAAGAGATTAGTTCACTGAGCACATGTATCCCCTAGAAGTGCACAACTTTAACAAGTTTACTTATTTGATGACTGGATCTATTTTACAAACAAGACACTTTTAAAAATAATCTAAAATACATGAACAGAATTGAATTTAAACAGAAAATGATTCTTTACTACCGATGATTCTATACACCGTAATTAATGCATTGTAGCAGATATATAGGTTCATCGCAGTTCATTTCTGGTATTTACGTCAGAGTTCTCTGGAATATTCCTTTCAAAAAGCAGACAATGGACAGACCGGATGTGTTTTGTAGGAAAAAAGTAGATTTTTAAAAGTTTATAAGAAGGTAATTGATAACCTTAGATTATTAATGGACAATAAATAATGTACTGTATTTGCTACCCTGTAGATCTATGTGATGCACAAATAAGGATTTCAAAAGTTTAACTTTTCACCGCGTAAAATTCACTGCCAAAAAAACGTTCTGCAAAACAAAAACACGTGGCTTTGATATATTTTGGTATGCCCCACCACCAGTGTGGAACGGACATAATAGTGTTCCCAATATCCGTCCGTCCTAAGTTTTACATTCAGTAGGAGGGGATGGGTGTGGCAGGCTGATTTCAGATTTGACAACTTTGCCTTTGTTTTTTTAAACAACATAATAAAAATAAAAACATTCATTTTATTTTTATTCACACAAAGTCTTTTATTGATTCTTTAATATTGAAGTAAAGTAAAACCAAGGGGAAAAAGTGCAGCCGGTACGAGACTCGAACACGGGACCCCTAGCTTACAGGGCGAGTGCTCTACCTGTACCAACTGCTCTATCAGGGCCACTGGATACCCAGTATCACGAGGTCCGAGTCGTTTCGCCTACAAGCCCGTTCGCATACCAAGTCGTTTCGCCCATCGGTCATTTCGCACATAGTCGTTTCGTCCACCAAAGTCGGAACGCCCACCATTTATTATATTTTTGTTGTAATAACGGAAAATTAGTAAATATAATCATATTATACCAGATCATTCTTAAAGGGAGTACATCAGGATTTTTCAAGAAACATCATCATTTACAAAAATGTTCCAATTCATGATAAAACACTTATATCAGTCGAAATATGATGTTAGAACCATTTATACACCATATACACCATATAGCACCATATAGCTATGACGGAATCTGACGTAAAATGCTGAAATTAACCCTGGTGAGTCACCTAGGATAGCACGTATTACTGTGCAGAGTGAGTTTCTTTGCAAATAAAGGATCGTTTTTAGGCTCATTCATTATGTTTAGGCCCTTTAGAATAGAAAATTTAATTATTTGTCAATTTTAAGTCGGACCCCTAAACCACCATTAAAAGCCTGATGTACCCCCTATAAAGATGAATTATTTTATATAAAAAATACTGATAATTTCACTAATTAGGAAGGGAATTTTCCCGTGTTTGTTATATATTCCAGAAAACCAATATGTTTATAAAGTTAATTGCTTTGTGTATCTAGATGCGCCCTGTTACGTCAGCCAACATATTTATATTTAGCAAATACAAATATACATCTGGGTATAATTATAGAGGTATAAATATACGAACTGGGCTGGCCGCTACCACGGGGCAATCTGGAATATCTTCTTTGATCAGACACACTCGTAGCCCCCCCCCCCCCACCCCAACCCCAACCACCCTCTATATAAAATGTACGTTCAGCGACCCAGTTTATCGCGAGGCCGAGGACTCCCTAACTTGTTTCGGGTCTAGCGAGGGTTGAGAACCTCCAGATTGCTAATTCTAATGACCATAGATACATTATGGTCAAGTAAAACAAACTCTACACGAGATCTCATGTTATCATATAGAGATATGAGCATCAAGCAAGCTTACGCCGCACACCATGAGAAATTATTGAATGTATATACACTTTCCAGTAGCATACCATCTGGTATCCTCACACCTATACAGAACACAATAAAAAATGAAATACATGGGCCTTTTTTAAGGAACCCAAAGTGTTTCCTGTAACTGGACACAATTGCACATGATTGTGCTAGCAGCATTACAAAAACCATGTTAAAATATTGGGATGAACAGAAAGTGTCATTGGGGGATGAAGTGCAAAACATTAAAAGGGAATTGCAATCTAAAAAACACGCACTTAAGCGTTTAGACTTGAGTAAATTCGAAAAAAACTTAAAAAATACGGAACTACAGATATGTGAGAAAAAAACGAGCACTGGCCATATCACGTGACTGTAAAATAAATGCTAACGGTAAAAGACATAGAAATAGCCCCATGTACATGCCACCGAATAAACGGGTGAAGCTAGCCACATGCACTGTAACATCACTAGGGATACCACAACCTCCCGCGAGGTCGGCCGCTAGCAATCGGACATGACCTCCTACACCAACTGTCCTAAAACAAAGTATAATGACCCTACGTAAAAGGAAATCAACATGAATACAAATTATTGCGATTCCATAAAGAAAAATCGCCATTATCAGGACTTCAGAGAGCGAAAAAATACTATGAATAAATATGGAGATAAACTCAACATATCAGAAACGTACAACTCGAAACCATATACGAATGAATGTATACACAACACATTAAAAAGAAAAAGATATCTCGTATATCTAGAAAGCGTGATAAACGAAAGAATACCGCTCCAAAAAAAAGACAGATAGAGTCAGGTTAGCAAAAAACTACATAACAAACCTATCCAATACGGTACTAATCGATGATGAAATACTGGTGCTAAGTAAAACCCTCAAATTTGTAACGACAACGGATTAACTCTAGAACATTAGAGTTAATAAAAGACATTTTGAAAAACGAATTATAACTAGACTGTGGCTACATGAAAAAAATATAGTCCCCAAGCATACTCCCTTTACATGTAAAAAAGAGAGACCAAATGTACCGTCCGGAAGTGCTACTTTAGAAAACTACCTTACCGAAAAGAAAATTGAATTAGCCAATATGCATGAGAAAAAAGACATGTTGAAAAAGAGAAATTAAAATATGAAATTATGAACATACACACGAACAAAAAGTTCATACAAAGATGTAAAGGTAACTTTTCAGAAAAAATAAAAATTACGTTAAAAAGACTGAAGACAAACAAAACCTTATTATAAAGAAAAGTGACAAGGGAAATTCTACGGTAATTATTGATAGAGAACAATAAACCAAAGAGGGTATGCGGCAATTAAACTGTAATCATGATTATATCGGCTATATAATGAACGGTTTGAAATGTGAAATTGTTCATTAGTATATATAAAGACTATATAAAAAATGAAATGTAGCTTGATAACTCCATATATAGCTTCAAACTAAAATATGACCACTGGAAATTAATTATAAAACAAATGACAAATGTGACAACATTCCGTCCATAGACAGGAGGTAGAACCTATCACATATAACGTCCAATCAAATTCAAACAAATTGACATCTTGAAAGGTGGTCGTCTCTGGCCATTATGCAAGGCGGAGTGTCCCCTGAAATAAATAATAAAAAATAACGACATATCGAGCTAACCAATGAAAAGTGAGATGATCTTGTATCATAGAGAATAATAAGGAAGCGGAACCAATATATCGTCTATGAAAACCTGTTGCTATAACCATGTACAATCAACAATGCACCAGAGGCCGAGGCCGTGGGCGAGGTCGGGCTATGAGAAGACACGAGCCGTATCACAGGGACCACCTCCTAGGGTCGGCAGATAACACACCTGAAGGTAGCCAAAGACTGGGCAGCCTTCTATGACCGGGTCTTCACTAACAAGCGAAACACGCTACCCAGACCTAGTCACTGCCACATGATTCCAGGGGCGGATGTTGCCATTGTTGAGATCACAGCTAGCGTCGACAAAATAAGGGAGATATTGACTACACACTGTCAGACACTCCAAACGGAGGCGGAGGCGCGGGTAGAGAACCCTCCGGATGTAAACCAAAACCTGATGGAGGGGATGGCACGGTTACTACAAACGCAACAGTCGCAGCAGCGGGCAAGCATGGAGGCGATGGTGCTAATCTTGGCAAAAACCATGCGAGAGACCATGGACGCCATGGTCAACAAATAATAAGTCACTCTCGTTATGTTGGATTATCAGGCCCTTTTTAGGGCCACACACAACTCTCGAAGAAGAACTTACAAATTGTCAAACATAAAATACTTAGTACTATAGTAGTTCTGCATAACCCACACATAAAAGTAAGGACATACAAGACATGAACCATTGCATATATATACACACAGGTGTATAACTAAACATAAATATACATTCAAAGCAAATATACGATAAACATGGACGATTTGCGTCCCTTTCGTAATAAAGGCGAATGTATTTGGACATGCAAAAGTTATAGAATTCACTGCCTGATACACATGATATACTAGTTTGATAAAATAAATGACCTTGATATATGTATGGGTATGTATAGATGCGTGGTCATGTATATATGTATACAAAACACGTTCTCATTTGGTTTGACCCTTTTCTGATTGGGCCAAAATTGCGAGAATTTTTCTCCAATAGTTGGAAAACTAGCAATTTAGTTCACTAAAACTTAAGATTTTTTCTCAATTTAGATCTATATATAAGCAAACAGTGCTACCCTAGAGTTAATTGACTGAATTCAGCCACACTCCGATGGAGTAAACTCTGAACTATTAATTCAAAGCGATGCTTTGGAACTTGTTTTATTTTACCTAACTTTCTATTATCTTCTTATCAATGCTGGCTAAATTCAGTCAGCTGAACAAAACAACGGCTTTCAAATACATGATTTATTTTCGCCGCTTACCTGTTTTACTTCACCTTCCCTGTATGATACTTTTACCGCACACAGGTACTGGCTGAATTCAGTCGCTTAATTTTGCACAACTTTCGGATATGGTTATACAGTGAATTATTAATTAGTGCTGCATTGGAACCTGTATTGGAACTTGTCTTATTTTGCCTAACTTTTTATTTTCTTCTTATCAATACTGGCTGAATTCAGCCAGCTAAAGAAAACAAAGGCGTGCAAATACATGTTTTACTTTCTCCACTGATCTGTTTTGCTTCACCTTTCCTGTATGATGCTTAAAGCACACAAAGGTTCTGGCTGAATTCAGTCGCGTATGTTTCGTCGTCAGAGTATATTCAACACTAATAACAGTTCAGTAACTGGAGTTCATATAAACCAATCGTAAACATCTTTGTCTAAAACCATCGGCTGAATTCATCCGCTGAAAAAGAAAAACAGCTACAAGTATGAGATAAGAGCCAGTAGTAGATGTTTCTGATTTGATACGACCACCATCAATCACAGGTTAAACGTTACTGGCAGAATTCAGCCGCTTATATTTTGTTGAACAACTGTCTTTAGAATAAGATACAGAACTGATTGAACACAGTCTAAGAGTGTCAGGTTATGCTGACGCTATCATAATAATGAATTTTTATATTTACTAAAAGATCGAATGCTGATTTTGTTTTGTAAGGGCTGTGCACATGGTAGGTATATTATGCAGTTGACTACCAATAGCATTCGATTTGAACATCATCCGATGGACATTTTGGATTATATTCTTTTTTCTTTTTTTTCTGATGACATTATATTACTGAACAAAGTTGTAATTATAATACCTATAACATTGTTTACTTTGGTCTTATATGTAATAACTGTTTCAATGTCTCGCATCACCAATCTCTGAAACTACGTTCTACCTCCATCTAAAAGTCCAATACTTCACGATGGAAATAAACTCTGTCTCGGTCCATTATATCGTCATTCGTCTATCGTGTGTTTAGTTTGTTGCATTTATACAAAAGGAAAATATAATACTATTTGAACAAATGTGCATTTTTAATGTAGTATAATTTTAATTTCACTATTACATATCATGGCTTCATCCATGTAATAAATAATATAATATATATAAGTAAGAGCGCTCTAACAATATATAATTGTACTGCATGTGTCGATTCAATTTGCTAATAATTTATGTTTTGAAAAAAAAGAAGAGAAATGCCTCACTACTCAGAATCAAAAGGCTAACATCAATACTCTTGGAGGTATAAATGGCATTTTAAGCTTAATTGACGTCAACCATCAATGCGAATGTTAGCCAATACGTATGTAAAAATGTTTTCAAAATTGCAAACTGAAAAGTCGTTTATTGAATGAATTATCAAAATATCAAGCATGATTGTGGTTTAACGGCATATCATATATGTATAAAAGCCTTTATACTATTGTTTTCAAAAAACGGTATTTGACTGCCATACAAGTTCATATAATTCTGTACTTCTTAATAAACTAAAAAAAAGTCTTTCTGTCAGAAACACTTGACTCAGTTTTCTATTATGCCTCGTGAAATAAAGAAAATGATGAAATTATATTTTCATTTTTAATAATTTAAAAATAAATAATTAAAACATTTCTAACTTTAAAAAACACACTTAGTGTTAAATTGTATCCAGACTATTTACTACTCTAAAAGCTTGAAGAAGTTTCTTCGAAGCTATATTCTAATTTTTGTGTGATGTAAACAAATTACATTTTAACATACATGCATTTAGAATATCGCATTATTAAAACTCCAATCTGTGTAGCGTAATGTTCATATTTAAATTATTTATATTTTATTGACAAAATAGCATTTGTCTCTCTTATATATTTGTCGTGATGATCAGAATTGATCGTGTGCAGTATCAGAAGAAAAACTGTCTGTTTTAAAGTAATACCTGTGCGGAATGCTGATGGGGTCATTGTCGTATCGGGTACCACAGAAAGATACCCGGGGTACATTTATATATACAGAAACGTACCCGAAAATCTTTAAATTCCAGAACGGCACCCAAATATACACTAAACCAAATTGCTAAGTACCTAAGAACCTACCTAAGAATATGTCAATAATATTCTCATTGTTTTGTGAATTTTGAGCTTGATTAGAGATACGGTTAAACTGCAAAATAACGAGTGTAAATCGTCTGCTCTGATTGCATGAACATATTTTAAAACTTTTAAGTCAATGTATTTTCTTAGAAATAAGTTATAACACTTATACAACTGGGTATATAGAAATTTATTAAGTACTTCGAATTAGTGAAGCTTTCGATGTTCCTAATTCTAAAATTTGCCAGTTAAACTTATTTTGACATTGTGTTTTACTAGCATTACCACTACAAATGCGTTTGCAAAAGAAATTTTCGAAATATTTATTGTTAACGCTGAATTACAGTTACTTGAATTTCAAACAATATTCAATTTAAAGGGAGGTAATTTAAGATTATCCATATTTTATTTTTTTATAGACGGAAAATCTGCGATAAATGGGTCAATTTTTTATGTTTTTTTCTATTATTTCATACCAATTTTAAGAATTGTATATCTATCAGCGATCTTTGACTCATGTTAAGTGTTTTATCAGCACATTTCATGTTTTCAAATAAAGGAAGGGTAACTCTCAAAAGATGTAACAATTTAAACAAAAAATAAATGTATTACAAACTATGAGTCAAAAACAAAATACTTATCATATATCTATTCTCAAATAGAGTTAAAATAAGAAAATTAGTAAAGATACAACATTTGAAACTTATACATTTTGTTCAGTGTAAAGAAACGTACCCGGACAAACAAGATCTCATTGGCGGAATTGAAACAATTTAGAACTTCATAAAAAAAACTACTTAAACAATATTGTTTATCATTAATTATTGCGCTATTGCTCTTAAAAACATATTTAGGCTGCCATAGTTAGTAATAAAATGCAGAACGTATTGTCGTAAAATCGGAAGTTGTAAATCATCAAACCCCGCGAAAATAATCTTCTCTAAAACCACATGACACATAGGTTTTGTATATATCGTGTTAAATCATGAACCTGAATCATATGTGTTCTACCTCCAGGAGTCACGGGTGTTTTATAGAAACATACAATTTTGAAATGTGTTATATTTATTTATTTATTCGTTCGTTCGTTTGCTGTTCGTCCGTTCGCTCGATGTTCGTTTGTTCATTTATTCATTCATTTATTCATTTGCTTGTTTGTTTTTTGTTTGATCGTTCGTTCGCTCATTCGTTCGCTATTTGTTCGATCATTCACTCATTAACTCACTCACTCACACACTCGCTCTTCACTCACTCACTCACTCACTCATTTATTTGTTTATTTATTTATCTATTCCATCATTTATTTATTTATTTATTTATTTATTTATTTATTTATTATTTATTTATTCACTCACTCATTCATTCATTCATTCATTCATTCATGAATGAATGAATGAATGAATGTCTTTATTTATAGAGGGTGACCCAATTAGCCAACACTAATCTCCCTTGGGGCCCTCTGCAAAGTCATACATATACATGTACAATGTAAAACATATATAACAAAACAGTGATATTTCCTTTACAATATTGCGCATACATACATGCAAATACACACACATGCACACACATTTACAACTATATGCACACATCATTCTTAATATATATACATAATTATATACATGGTTTGAGGTGGTGGCGTGCATAATAAAGTACCACACAGTACACAAGATGTCAATAATTATCTAAAACTGCCAAACATAATAATACTTTTACAATAATTACATTATGATTGTGTTTTTAGCCATTTAACGCAGTTAGATGTAAAGCTTTTTAAAGAAGTACATTCTCTAATATATGAAGGAATGCTATTCCACACAATTGTTCCAGCGTATGACATACTCCCTTTAAATAGTTCTTCGTTTGGTCTTGGCGTTACATAATTTAATTCGTAAGCAGATCATAGATTTCTCTGCGAGATAACAGTAGGATGAAACATATCACAAATATATGACGGGACTGCATGTTTTGATACTCTATACATAAATTTTGTCATTCATTCATTCATTCATTCATTCATTCATTCATACATTCATATATTCATTCATTGTTTTGTTTGTTTTTTGTTTGATTGTTAATTCGTACATACGTTCGTTCGTTTGTTCGTTCATTCGTTCATGTATATCTTTACATAATTGATATTTAGAGAATATTTGTTGTTTTGGAGTGAATAATATACAATTATGGACTTTTCAGCTGTTATACATGATGTGATATGCACCAAAAAAATCATTATTGACCGAGGCGATAGCCGAGGTCAATAATGATTTTTTGGTACATATCAACATCATGTATAACAGCTGAAAAGTCCATAACTGTTTTATTATATAACCCTCAATTTACAATTATATAAAACAGGTCAATATCAAAAAAACAATTATATAAAACAGGTCAATATCAAAAAAACAGGTCAATATCGCTAGATATTTTTTCTAAAAAATTACTTTTTAGCCAATGAAAACGCGTCTATTTATAGGTTATATAATAACAGATTTTATTTCATCGAGAAGTGTGAATTTTCACGAATGCGAAGCATGAGTGAAAATACTAAAGTTTGATCACTGCGAGATGAAATCAAATCTGTTATTCACGACATATAACATATTTTCTTTTTATTTTATGCTTTATAATCAAAGTGTACTGCAGCATGTAGAAAAATAAATAGTTATTTTCTAAACAAATAAAAAAATGCTTTGATATTGAAAATGAAGTAGTTCCGGCAGTGGAAAAATAAAACTCTAGATTTCACACGTGAAATGAAATACCACTTTATTTCATTGCTAAAATCCACTGTTTCACTGCTAAGCATAAAATAAATGTATTCTATCAAAACTTAGTTTGCTAATGTCCTTGTCTTTTACACACATTCATTGCTGTTGTTAACTTACCACTGAATCATAAGATCACTTACACAAAATGTTTCCTTAATAATATTTATTAATAAATAATTATAATTTAAGGAATACATGGTTTACGTCTAACTATAACATTTTCCATAGAATACGGACATATTGTTTAATATTGCCAATCTTTAACTTTTAACGACATTTTTGTTTTCATTTTAATTATCCTACCTCGTTCAGCATAGGATAGATAATTTGTTAAAAAAAACACAAATCTCTAATTTTCACTCATTTCTGTTTTTCCCAACCACTCACATTTCTTATATGTGATACTACAAATTAATTTAAAGCATTGAGATATGTAGATTAAGCACCAACACGTCGAGAAGAAGAAAATGTTTGGTAGAGAGAGATTTGCATTTAAAATATTAAACACAAGAAGTTTTGTAGATTAAGCGGTAATATAACCTCGGTCTATGACAAGTTCTATTCAACGATTTTCTAAGGTGGTGGTATTCGCGGCGGAATACATGTTTGATATTTCAATTATATCATATGTGTAAGTTAATAACGAATAGTGTGCATATCTCCAGAAAGCACAATGATTACGCGCTGGATCTTGATAGTTCAGCAAAATATATTCTTGACGTTAACGTTAACTAGCATACTCGTCGTCATCGTCGTCGGAACCCACGTTTGATTGATTACATTATCACTCCATTCATCGTGATGAAACCCGAGTTCCGACGATGACTCGTCGTTCAACAGACTGAAATGTTACAATAAAAAAGACAGTTGTTCCTTTAATACTAGTGAGCAGACATCCCACGTAAGCTTTTTTTTTTTTAAAAAAAACGCATGGCATTTTCCCCAGTCACGGTTCTAACGAAATTGCAAAAGCAATAGTAATATATGCTGTGTTGTTCATAGATACCAGTAGTTTTTATTAAAATTGCGACACAATGTAAATGCATCATGAAATATAAAATCAAAACAAATAAAAACAGAAAATCATTACTGCAATGCTAATGTTATTTGCGTACACGGTACGCGTTTCGCAAATACAGTGCTTAACGGCTCATCGACGAAGTACTGATTAGGTAGAGCCGCTCCAGAGACTGGGTACGTTATAATATATATGCATCCGGGAATTCTTACTAACGGGTAGTAACATTCTTATCGTTCTTTAACGTGTTCAAGAGGGATATACTCCGATAAACGGAACAGTCCGGTTTACGTCCCCATCCGAACGAGGTTGGGGACATGTGCCATTATGTGGACACGGTCTTATCTTTAAGACCCCAAGGTCGCATCTTTGCCTATATGGCGACACGGGGTACCTTGGGATCTTCACTATAGTCGCTCAAAGCTAGCTCACATTGCTTCATCTTGTGTTTTTATCGCAATACAGTTGTTATCAAATCTATAAGGAAACTTCTTTTTTTTCTTGTTTTTTTCTTAAAATGTGTGTTTAATCTATAAAAAATAGCAGCATTGGTGCGAATTTGTAAGCTCCGCCTACTTTATGACGTCATAACTTATTCAAAGACGTACAACATACACACAAAAAAAAGATCTTCACTAATCATACTTATTCGATAATATACTTATAATTAAATATAATATTTGTTAAGACGTATTCTAAACTTATCTTTTATTGATATTAAAAAGAAAATATGTAAATATTTTATTAACTACAAATATTAACACAGATTCTGCAACGCGTATTTATACACGAGGTAAACCCGACGCATTTGCGCGGCATTTTATTATTTTCAGTCCAGGATCCTTCGCGTATAGCTAAATTAATTAATTAGCCGGAATGTTCTCAGTAGATAAAATTGTTCAAGCCATTGACGACGCGCCGGGCCTGAGAGAGAGAGCGCGTGTGACAGAGATTCGCCAGGATGGAGCGAGAATTCATTTTCTGCAGTGGTCGAAAATCCACGACCGGGTTGCAAGATTTGGTAAAATTCGAACCGACTTCGACATTGATCACGAACTTAACCAAGGTAAGCCAAATAGTATGTTCCCTTCATCCCTCTTAGAGAGTTCCAGCGCCTTAAGTTCGCAAAATCGGCTTTAGTTTTGGATGAACTTGTTCGGCCATGATATTTTGAGATTCCAAATTATAAAATCATTGATTATGAGTATGACCTATCTCCGTACCCCTATAACTTATAAAGCCGGAATTTTGCTACCTCTTCCCGCAACACCCCTCCCCCATGTTTTTTTTTCTCCCGATAGAGCGGTTCTTCAGATCACCCCACCCCAGCTACCCACCCGCACTCTCAACCAGTTCCTAAATGTGATGAGACCGCGATCATCTTCCAAAATGTTAACAACTGCAGTATTTTACATTTAAAATTGTACATCGGCTGTTGGTCCTACGCTCGGGTGCAAAGGGCTACAGGTGGGACTGACCCTGCAAGCTAGAGAACCTCAGATAAAGTCCCGATTGGGGTACAATATTTTCACCACCTGTTCTATTTGTGCACATCCCTCATAAAAGTAATACAATGGAGCTCATATTATGTTGATAATCCGAGCCTTCTCTGACCTTACCTGCCCTTTTTACGATTTTGATATTTCATCCGGCTGTGAAAAGCTGCAAACAAAAGAATAAAAATAGGCTTTTAGGGTCAGAGAAGGCATAGGATCGAAAGTAAATTTGTTCATTTATTATTAATGTAGTTTTTTTTCCGCAAATTGAATAGGTTTATTTCATCTAGCTAAGACTAGCATCATGTTATGTTAATTTTATACTGTTTCACTGATATTGTTAAGTGTGAGACACTAAAGAAATATAAAAAGATCGGACAGGGAAAGTAGCATTCAAGGAGGACAATCAACCACAAAACACAGAAACAAACTCGCAAAGAAGGCAAAAGTAATAATAAATGCAAACGACATCACAAACACAAAAAGGGTTGACAATAGGGCTACCGCCTTGGAACGGTCAGTGGCAAAGTATGCCACTGGGGGTTTAAACCGGCTCTAGGGTGCACCAAACCTCACACTTACCCTACTGTCATCCCAATAAAACAGGACAGTGTACATAAAGAAATCCCAGCCATGATCTAATCTCTAACCAACAAGGCAGCATCAATAGGCAATATAAGTAAAACACAAATATGCTCGTGTAAATATAATACAAAAAACAATAGCCTAGAAAGCCACAATGAAGGTACTCAATGACTTGGCAGAAGCCAGAGCAACAAGAGAATAAACCATTAAAGGCACGACAAGAAAGATCATAGAGAAACATCAAACGCCACCGTCCCAATGGGCTTTAGGTAGGCGTCATCATAGGGTCCACAGCCTGTCCGGTCATCGTACAATTAAAGAGGAAAGCATAGTGGCGAACTATAAAAGGGTCCACCACCAAGCATGCAGAACGTTTTGATAAACCTTTTAACAAGTTTAACAAAGATAGAATGAAAGTGATCATGACCAAGAATCTGTCGAAGTTTATAAATCACATCACCATAGAAGTCAGGTTGTGATAGCCCTTGTCGCAGAAAAGTCTTTAAATTGCTATTATATTTGGAAAGAAGATCAGGGTTACGACAATAAAATTTTGCAAAGTTTTTACGAAGTTTATTGTAACGGTGACCCTGATTGAGTAGCGTTTTAGTTATACAAAGATTACGAATATTAAAGTCCTCAACTCGAGTACAAGCTCTTGAAAAACGAATAAGTTGAGATACATACACCCCATAAGAAGTTGCTCGGGGAACATAAGGCGTCGAAGATGTAATCTGGTGCAGGTATTGGAGTTGCGTTGGCCGAGTGGTTAGCATAGTTGCCTCTTAACCCAGAGGTCCCGGGTTCGATTCCCGATGGGGTCACGTCTCAAGTTTTTCAAAATGCACACTAGTGTTGTTCCGATTAATCGATTTGATCGATCATCGATCAGTTATGCCTTTGATCTAATTAATCGATTACAATGATCGACTTTACTCGGTTGTTGAAAATTATGGCATATTTTATTCTCTTGTACTAAAGTATACAAGCAAATAAAATTGATTTATAATTTTGCAACAAGTAATCACAACTTTTTTAAAATCATATATGTTTGTCAGTTTCATTCAGTTCCTTTATTACCAAATCATACTTGAAATGTGATTCTTTTCTTCATTATAGTTTGAAAAAGGCTTACACAAGTTTGTCTTTTATAGCAGCCATGTTTAATCGATTAATGATCGATCGTCGGTCGGTTAACTATTCTGATCATCGATCATGAATTTTCAGCCAATTCCAAACACTAATGCACACCCTCATAAATTTCGAGAACCTTAACGTGTAACTAACACTTCAAGCACTTTAATATATCCAATCGCTATCTCTAATCATTTAACTTCTTATGATTCTGGCGTTTATCAAACAGCAAATCTTATCAGTGATCATTATAGTACATATGCTTTCATTAAACGCGAACTTTGTATAAATATACCGTTTCAAAGAAGAGTCTGGTATTACAAACGTGCTGATTTTGAAAAGTTGAATAATTTAATGAGATCAACAGACTGGACTTTTTTGCATACAGATTTTGTAGATATCACTGCAAATAGTTTTATTAATAAACTCACCGATCTCATGAAGGAATGCATTCCAACTAGTTTCGTAACAATTCGTCCAAATGATAAGCTATGGTATACTTCAGAAATTCGACTTGCATCTCGTAAACGCGATAGAAAAAAATCAATAGCTTTACGTACAGGCAATCAATCTGATTTGCGCTTATATAAAGACCTTCGAAATAAAGTTAATAATATGAAAAAGCATGCTAAAGAAATAATTTTTAATCAACTTGAATTTTCTCTAAGTGGTATGAATTCTGCAAATTCTCGATAGTACTGGAAAATAATCAAAATGTTAATTAAAGAAAACGCTAACAGTTGTAACGTCATACCACCTTTAAAGAACAACGATGGTTTATATTATGTGTCTGACGAAGAAAATGCAAATTTATTGAATGACATTTTTACATCAATATCAACTGTTGACGACACCAATGCCACTCTACCACAATTTATACCTAAGACGATCAATACTATCAATGATATTAATATTACTGAAAATGACATTTCTGATATCCTATCAACTTTAGTGATAAATAAAGCTAGATGGCCAGATGAAATAAGTCATAGAGTCATGAAAGAAACTTCAAAAACAATATGACTATGTATATGTCAACTTGTGTATTCTGTTTAATCGTTCAATTCAAGAAAATATCTTTCCACAATGCTAGAAATTAGCTAATGTTATGCCACTTTTTAAATCAGGTGATAAAGATTCACCTTCAAACTATAGACCAATATCGTTAATTAGTTGCGTTGGAAAAGTTATGGAACGCGTGATATTCGAACATATTTTTAATTTTTTGCTTACCAATAATTTATTATTTAAAAACCAGTCTGGTTTCTTACCTGGTCACTCAACAGTTTATCAACTAATTGATATTTATGATCAAATATGCAAAGCGATTGATGAAAACAAATTTACATGTATTGTATTTTTTGATATAGCCAAAGCTTTTGATCGCATCTGGCACGCAGCTTTAATGTTTAAACTCCGACAACATGGCATTTCAGGCAACCTTATTAATTGGATAAATAATTATATAACTGATCGTAAACAAAGAGTTTTCGTTGGTTCGACCTTTTCTGAAATAAAAACTCCAAATGCCGGCGTACCCCAAGGGTCTGTTCTAGGACCATTGTTGTTTTTTATTTATATAAACGACATAGCTGATGCATTGCTTAGTACGACAAGGCTATTTGCTGATGACAGTTCTATTGCGGTATCTTCATCCGACTTAGATTATATGGAAACTACAATTAATGAGGACTTGTGTAAAATATCGAATTGGTCAAAGCAATGGCTAGTAAAATGTAATCCATCTAAAACTGAAGTTATCTTCTTTTCACTTGCAAACAGAAACCGTCCGTCTTTGATATTTGAAAATACACAACTAAACTATGTTGACCATCATAAACATATAGGAGTAACCCTTAGTCATGATGGGTCCTGGCATCAACATATTTCAAATATTGTAATATCTGCGTCTAAGGTATTAGGTTCAATGAAATTAATGAAATTTAAATTAAAACGTCAAACGCTTAATCAAATATATAAATCTTACCTTCGCCCTATTTTAGAATACGCGGCTATGGTATGGGATAGTTGTACACATTATGAAAAAGATAACTTAGAAAAAATACAATATGAAGCCGCTCGAATAGTTACTGGCCTGAATCGTTCTGTCTCTATACAAAAATTGTTAACTGAAATTGGTTGGGTCTCTCTGGCCGACCGAAGACACATCTAAAAGTTGATATTGACCTTTAAGTTTACAAATGGAGATTAACCGAGTTATTTGAATGAAATATTCCCTGCAACTGTTTCGGAATCGAATCTTTACAACTTGAGAAACATTTCCAACTTCGTTACTTTAGGCGGGGACCCAAGCCTGAAAAAAACGAAATCGTTTACCCGGAAAGATATACTCCTGATTTCTTAAATATTAACACATGGGGGTCTTGTACATATGAAACCACTGTATGGACTTCTGGCATACTTTGCATTTCGTAACAGCATCGCGATTTCTACGGTAACCCATTCGTACCAAGCCAATATATGAAAATCGCTGAACAAACAGTCAAAGGAAAATAAAGACATTTACACACGTCCTTTTCGGCAAATACAGTTCCAGTATTTAAAACCTATATGTGTATATGAAATATCAAACTACAGAATCAAGACCTGATTGTGTTACACTTTACTAGTTTTAACAAGAGTTATAGACCTTTTATGAATTTTGTTTTGTCTTGTGCCAGGGATAATGCGAATTTCTTGTGTTCACAATAACTGCAGTAAACGGTTTCCGACTTCCATTAAATGTTGTATGGTGTTAGGCCTTATACCTACAAGGCCTTTTACAAGTTTAATAATGAGTAAAACTGACACTTGCTTTAAAGAGTTATTACCCTTGGTTATTGAAGGAATAGGCACATTTTAGCTTGAGTACACACATTACTTTAGTAAACGGATTCCGATCTTCACATTATTTAGTGTGAGACTTTATATGAATATGAACTTTGACAAGATGACATTGAGCAGAATTGACACTGCCTTACTGAGTTATTGCCCTTGATTATTGCAAAAATGCAAATTTCAGCTTTCGTACGCAATACATTAAATAAATTGGTTTCGATTTTCACACAGTTTGGCCTGTAACTTTATATCAAACTGATTTCAGACAGGTTAGACGAGTATCAAGTTATTGCTCTAAATTGTCGAAAAATTTGATCGTCTGATTGTTTCCTACTTTCCTTTGAAATATCATCAATTACTGTGTAATATTCTAATTGAACAAAGAGGATATCGTTCTCTGACTAAGGAGTGTGATTGTTTACACGATGATTGTATTAAATAGCATTTGATTTTCCATGTTTTTTGGGGTAATATTATTAAGGTCTCGGTTTTGTTTAACAATGAGAACAATTGAGGGGTGGTTTACAAAGTTATCGCCCTTGATGTTTACAAATATTTAAATTTTAGACTGAGTACACAGCAACTTCAGTAAACGAGTTCTGATTCTCACTAATATTTAGTTGAAGGGTTTTGGACAATTACACCATGTGGTCACGTAGTTGTTTTTGAAGCATTTATATTCATATAAGGTAATATTTTTTACACATATGGAACTAGTTAAGTATGACACTACTGTTTATAGACAATTTGTTGGAATCCAAAATGAGAACGAAATGTAAAACTCTTGTTGCAGATTTGTTTTTGTTTTGTGATGTTAGAGGTTTCATTTTTAGTCTTTTAGCAGATACGTTTAGGCAGATGTACTCGAAGCCTTTTATTATACCTCTTTGTATATGGATGATATATTGGACAATTACAACCTTATCTTTTCTTTACTCCATATACTTTCTTTCCAAAGAAATTCACCTCAAAAAAGCTAATATTTCTCATAGTTGCTATATCTTCTTTACTCGATATACATCTCGCGATTGAAACTGAGAAATAATAAGCACACTCTATGACAAGAGAGATCATTTCAATTTTGACACTGTTAAGGGCACAACTAGACAATATTAAAGACAACCATCGAACGTTACCGTCCATTCAGGATTTAGGTAGACGTCATCATAGGTCCACAATCTTTCCGGCGATCGCACAATCAAGCAAAGCAAAGCGGTGAACTGTAAATGGGTCAACCACTAAACATGCACTGCGTTGCAAAATAATAAGGTGACAATCTCCTTTGATAAGCCTTTAAACAGTGATCATTACCAATCTTTACAAGGATCACCATGTGACTGTGTCAACGTCTTAGAAAATAGTCCGCGATTACGTCATAATTTGTCACATGACAAACTGGTTATCAGAAATCATCTCCGCGACCATGGGTCGCACTAATGCCATGGGGTGGTGCTGAGTGGTAAACAATCGAACGGAACTCCGCTTACTTTGGACATTTTTGATGAATTTAGGTTAGTATTTTAATTTTAGGTAGGCTGTTTAGAGCTATGAAATTTTAGAAAGTGATGGTAAGAACAAAAGCTATACTGCAACCCTATGGAAAACGCAATGGTAGAGTCCATTTTGATTGTTTTAATGGCGGAGTGATATGCCAAAGAATACATTTTATTCTACCGCTTTATAATGCTGAGCATACATTAGTGTTTATTCAATAAAATAAATATTGAATAAGAGCAATAAGCTTATATTTGAAAAGGTTTGCGTGACGTTTAATGCATTTTTTTCAAGAAAGTAATAACGACTAAAATATATTAATCCAAGAGTTAGCATAAGCTTTAGTACAATATTGTGTTACGTGATCTACAGAGGCAGTAAGACAGGACGTTATACCTTTGGAAATGTTTGTAGTTATGCAGACACTAGAAATAGGAAGAAAGTGTGCTTTATTAGGCTGTTTTTGTAAATTAGGAATCCCGTACATAGTTGGAAGTTTGTTTTGCTTTTCATCTACTCCAGCTTTAATAGTACTTCAT
The DNA here is from genome assembly GCA_037043455.1 of Cyrtodaria siliqua. Lineage (NCBI taxonomy): Eukaryota > Metazoa > Mollusca > Bivalvia > Adapedonta > Hiatellidae > Cyrtodaria > Cyrtodaria siliqua. The sequence continues at coordinate 21,884 of JAWPHD010006715.1, read as the reverse complement.
GGAGTTTTACGGACAAACCTTTGCAAAGGTTTATTATCATAACCCTGATTTACTTAAAGTATTGTCAGAACTCTTCTGCTACAAGGTCTGTCACAACGTGAATCCTATGGAGACTATATGTACAGACTTTTAAAGATTATTGGTCATTATCACATTCATACAATCTGTGTTAAACTTGTTAACAAACATAACAAAATAGGATATGACCCTGTCATTCTGCAATGCACTGCGTGTTTAGATGTTGACCCATTTACAGTTCGCCACAATGCTTTACAATTAATGTTGCGATGACCCGATAGATTTTGAACCCTATGATGACTTCTACTCACAGGCATTTATTAGGATATATAGTATAGAAGGCTAGAGAGAATATAGTTATTGTATATGTATATAGTAAAGGCCCTACCTCTATCCTTCTATACTATATATCGTAATGAATGCATGTGCTTCTACCTAAATATGGCAAGGGATGGTAACGCCTAATTTTTTACTTTAATATTATCTTATCGTCATCATTCTTTTTTTGTCCTGGCTTCTGACAAGTATTTACTTTATGGCTTTCTGGGAATTTCTATTCATATATACATGATCATTTTGTGTTTTACTTATATTGCCTACTCATTGCTATTAATACTTCCTAGTTTGTAATGGGTTATAGCCTAGCTGGTCGAATTTTATTGAATGAAAATACCTGGTTTAACCCCAGCAGCCTTTATGTCACTGACCATTCCAAGGAGGTACCATATTGCCACTGACCATTCCAAGTAGGTACCCATATTTCAACCGTTTGAGTTAGCCATTTTCTCTTTTCTATCTTTGTGATTGGTGTTTTGTTTCAAATACGTGTGTTTGGTTGACTGACTGTGTTCTGTGAATGTTATATTTCCTTCTCGACTTTTATACCATATTTTGTTTCTGACTCGAAATAGGATATGGATCACATGTAGTGATAGGTATAGTTTTAAACTGTAAACATGATTCTATTACACTATTTAATTTATTGCGTCCCATGGATCAAGGCGAAACAAACCGTAGGAAAATATTCAAGTTGATGATGTGTTTGAGAAACGTTGACAAACTTCTTAACCAGAAGTTGCCTGTTCAATCAATCAGAACCTAGAATTGAAACTCAAGGTCACAGAAACACCAATGTTGGTTGGACAGTTAATGATCATATGTAACAAAAGTGCAAATTTCAAATATATCATTTAGATAGTATTCAAGATGTTTTGGAGAAACTCTGTCAGACGTCATACCCAAACAATGACGTCGCTCAATCGCCTTCCAACGAAACTAGTCAATAAAACACCCGTTATTTTTCTGATAAATACAATCAAACGTCTGTGACAAAATAGTGAACTAATTTGGAAGTTTACAATTTGATAAGACAGTAATTGCAGTAACTACTATTCTATTTTCAAGGTAAATTAAAGGTCCATAACTGTATTAAGAAATCTAAAAGCTACCATCGAACGGATTCTAAATATCTGCCAGTATGTTAATGTTATTAAGACTTCACACTAAACGATATGGTTTAAACCCTACACAATTCAAGATAGTTGTTGCAATAACCATATTTTCTTAGTAAATTAAGGGCCATACCTCTATTCCAAAATGGCAAAACAATTTGATGTATCATAAATATTATTAACATATACTGGTATCCTATTTGTATATAAAATGTACACCCAAAATGTTGTTTAATTGTCAACAAAACTTGATTAATTAACATAAACTCAACATAAAAATGTATTTTCGTAGATAATCAGGGGCCATAACTCTATTTAGAAAAGGCAAAGGTACACATTGATCGTAAGGAAGTGATGTCTTTTTGATATAAGGCTTCACAGCAATTTTAGTTAAAATCCAAAATAATATAAAGAAACCTTGCACCTAAGCTTTACCCAAAATGTGCATTTTTGTTAAGTAACTCAGGGGTCATAACTCTATTCTGAAAAGGAGAAAATCGGTCTTGCTCGTAAGAAAGTGACATCTTAACGATATAACACTTCACAGTAAAGTTGGTTTTAACCGAAAACAATTTACAGAAGTTATGAACAACGTGCATGAAAGCTTTAGCCAAAAGATGTATGCCCGTCCCTCCCTCCACCCATCTGCCCGCCATCTTCAATCCTTAAACAGCTTTTGATTTAAAAAAAAATTGAAAATTGCATTCGGCATAAGCAGAATATAATTAGGCGTGCATATGTCTTATTTATGTACAAAACAAAATCATATCTCTCAAATATAAACTTGTACACCTTTTTTCTTTGAATATCAATATTTTTTTATCACTTATGGGCTTCCGTAGAAAATGCGTTGGTGTTACGAAATGCAAAGAATACCATTAATCCATACAGTGGTTTCGTATAGAGTACAGTTTCTGCTATTGATATGCAAAAAATCACGAGTATATCTTTCCGGGTAAACCAAAAGTGTTTTTTTGCACGATACGTGAGGTTGGGTCCCAGCCTATAGAAGAACAGAACTGCTTTCGAGATCAGTCTTACCGTCATCTCTAAAACTTTGGAATGAACTTGATATTAATATTCGCGAAGCACCATCCTTTTCGAGTTTTAAAATTAGACTTAACAATTACTTTAAACCACCGATAGTACCCCAATACTACATACTGGGTGTTAGATACCTTTCAGTTCTACATGCGCGGTTGCGAAACAACTGTAGCAATTTAAACGCTGATCTCTTTCTTAATCATTTGAGGGATAATCCCAATTGTATATGTGGTGATGGTTTTGAAGATGTTGAGCATTATTTGTTTAGATGTGTAATTTTCAGAACTGAAAGACGGCAATTATTTTTAGACACTCGTATATTTCATCCTTTAAGTAATCACAAACTTTTATACGGCATCGACCAACTAAGAGACGAGGAAAATCATATTCTATTTACTCAAGTTCAAAACTTTATTAAAAACACTAAACGATTCCAAAAACCTTAACTTTGTATCAATATAACGTTGTATTTTGTCAATATCAACTGTCGCTATGTTTCTATAAGCCTGAACCGGGATATTGTGGTGTTATGGATTTTTTTTATTATTTTCTTCTTCGTTTTTCCTTATCAAATTTATATTTAAATATATTGTTACAATTTCAAACCGATAATAATATACACTTTTTCAGCCACAATGGAGAGAATTGTAACTAATGTTGTAATAACTTGTAGTTCAATCCATTTGCATATGTTTCTATGAATATTGTGATGTTGAATTGATGTATTGTAACATATCTGCAATAAAATATTATTAAACTAATTAAACCCTCAGTAACTTACACGGGCAAGGTACTGTCAAATCTGCCATCATTCGGAGGGGATGTAAAGCCGTCGGTCCCGTGTGCTGGTAGAGCCATACCCTGTTCACGTTAAAAATCTCACTGAACTTCTATGTTAATCAGTGATTCAAACAGCCGGAAAACGAGGCTGCCGTAAAATCAGAAATTGATTGTGTGCAGTATCGGTAGAAAGAAACTTCAAACGTAAATGATAGCCTACCATATGTCCTTGATTGTTAGAGCGATGGGCAAAGGCTTTTTACCTTATTCAACAGAAGCTTGATTTCTTTTTTCCTCCATGTGGCAGACATTTTTTTCCCAATCAGATAACAGCAGTCCCTCAAGTCATTAATTCTTTGACATGCTTTTGTCTGTCGAGTCGGTTTTTAGCAGTCGGTGATTATAGAAAAAAATGGATGAAATATAGAAAATATAAATAAAGCCTAGTATTGCCATTTTTACATGCCATTTTTTTATGTCTTTGTCAGAATGAGAAATAATCATGTTTTCTCCCAAAATGGACAGGTCTGGGCTTCTTTGTCGAAAAAAAGAGTTAACGTCCCTGGGTTCGAGGCACAATGTTTTCACCACCTGTTATATTTGGTGCCCTGCCTCGTTTGTTAGCATGATTAAAGGCCAGATAACCGGCTTTGACTGAACTGTATTTCCAAAGATTCAGGGGCAAATTAATATCGGGTTGGTGTTGACAGAATTTAGTAGCTCACACACCAACATCTTCGGCAGACTTTGGTATCATGAAGTTGGTAAAATCCCACTAGTGTTGTTCCGATTAATCGATTTGATCGATCATGACTTGTTTAAAGCTGGATATAAATGATAACACCATGTATAGAATGTATATGTTTATTCGGCCATAACTAGGTTCCGGAAGTAAGTGATCATGTATACAATAATCTCACAACACTATTGAAAGTAGTGAACATAGCATCTCTCCTCAAGTTAGATAAAAGTTTAGTTAAAGTTATTAAATCAAAATCAATTCAACTGATTACATAATCATTCAATCATAGTTAAACATTATAGCAATTAATACTGATATTACTTAGTATAATTAATTCTTTAAACGTAAACAAACATTTTATAAAATATGAAACTATTATGGAACACATGATTTGAATATAACTGTATGTTTAACAATCAACAACATTTCTCTGCAGAGTGTAATTATAGTAAACTAGCAGAACCACGAATCACAGCGTCATATAATATAAACAACATTCCGATCGTTTGTAAGGTTTATCTAAGGTCAAACATTTACACTTTACAAATAGTTTCATTCTGAGTTCAGTAGAAATATTTAACATGAAAACTTGTTAGTTTAATAATTATTAACATTAGCTAGGAACCATAACTATAGATGTTTATAAAAGGTTTATTTATAAAAAATGCTTCTTTTAAAATCAATGTATTTTGTTGTAAACTTAAAGTTTATTAAAAGCTTAAAGAAACACATTTAAACTATTTGTACTTATATAAAACTCGTTCAACATATCATTTGATATGCAGGTTTCAAAAGGGATTATTACGCACCCTGTAGACACTTTGAAACCTTTACAGTTTGCAAGTGTATGTACTTTACGTTATATAGTCCTTAAGATAGACTGGTGTACGTCGTTCCCGAACTGGTCTATTCGATGTGTTTTGACCGCTATTGTTCTGGTCAGCGTTTGTTTGATCGTTTATTTGATCTTCGATTTCGTCATCGTTTTGTTCGACATTATCCTCCCTTAAAGGTTTTAATGTTGATGTAACCTTTTTCATGTATGAAGAGTTCCTAGTGACCCGATGTTTTGAGTTTTCTGCTGTTATCATGGGTCCCTTAACGTCCGTTACTTGGTACGGTATTGGTTTGTACTTAGTTGTTGACTTGGTTGGACTCTCGTTTTGTAAGAGTACCTTGTCCCCAACATGTATTTTGCGTTCTCTTGTATTATGTTTATTGTCCTCATACGATTTGGTTTGTGCCTTTGATCGATCGTCGTTACTCCGTGCTAACACGTCAATTTGTGTGTTATGTCCTGTTTGTGTAACGATCTCTGGCAAACGTGTATTTGGCTCTCTGTTGAACATTAAACGAAAAGGCGTGTATCCAGTAATCGTGTGGGGCGTTGCCCTATATTGACGGAGAAAACGGTATAGTTCCTGTTTCCAATTCTTCCCTTCTACGTACGCCGATTTTACGCACTTCATTAACGGTTTATTAAAGGCCTCTGCTTGGGCATTGGCTCTCGGCCATTTGGGTGTGATCTTCCTATGGATGAATCCGCAGTATCTGGCATAGTCCGCGAATGCCTGACTGTTGAAAGGACTGCCATTGTCAGTTTTAATTACCGTTGTCAAACCGAACATTGCCAATATTTTTTCAAGAACTGGAATGACAGTGTTGGCGGACACTGATTTAACTGTCTCCACATTCGGATAACGCGAGTACTCATCGACTATGACAAACATATAGTCTCCACTTTCCAATGGTCCACAGAAATCTGCACTCAGGTTCATCCATGGGCCTGATGGCATTTCTGACAATCGGAGCGGCTCTCGCGGTCTTTGCTCTTTTGTGTTTGCTTGACATGCAATGCATCCTTGTATAGCTGATTCTATTTCCGTGTTTAAGTTTGGAAACCATACTTTTGATCTAATGTATCTTTTCGTTCGAACGACTCCTTGATGACCTTCATGACCCAGTTTAATTGCATGCGCTCTTAAATATTTTGGCATTACGATCTTGTCATTTCGTAATAATACTGTGTCACAGTGCACTGTAAGTTCGTCTTTCACACTCCGAAATGTCATAAGTTCCTCTATATCAATGTCGGGATCGTTCACGTTTTTTAGTTCATGCCACCTTCCAGTTTTGGACATTTCAATAGCTTTTTGAATGGTTTTGTCGTTTAATGATGCCATTTTTACTGCATCCAATGTCATTGCATTCGGGATTGACTGACTTGCGATGAACGATACATATTCTTCCGCCAAACTTCGTTGTTCATCACCTTTTAACGGATGTCTAGACATGTAATCTGACGGGTTGTCCTTCCCTGGCTTGTATATGATATCTATTTTAAATGACTGCAAACGCAAACCCCATCTTTCAATGCGTAGCGGTGGTTGTTTCTTTTGCCAAATTGTAGTTAACGGCTTGTGATCCGTAATTACCGTAAACAATGGTGCGCCTCTCAAGTACATACTATAGTGCTCACATGCCCACACTACAGCTAGAGCTTCCCTCTCTGTTTGGCTATACCGTGATTCCGTTGGTGTCAGCGCACGACTCGCATATGCCACCACTTTACCGTCCTGTGTTAAAATTCCTGATAAACCGACAGGTGATGCATCCGTTATTACTTCAGTACTCTTATTTGGATCGTAATATGTAATGATTGTGTCACCTGTTAAGATAGTTTTTAGGTTATCAAATGCCTTTTGCTGAGAATCCGACCATTCCCATTCTGTGTCATTTCTCGTTAATCTTCTCATCGGTTCCGTCAATGTTGCGTAATTGTTAATGAACCTTGAACAATACGCTGTCATGCCTAAGAAACTCCTAATTTCCGACACATTTGTTGGTTTTTCCATTGATTTTATTGCCTCAACCTTGATTGGATCCGCGGATATTCCTGACCCGCGAAATACTACGCCAAAGAAAGTTATTTCTGTTTTATTGAACTCACATTTGTTCTTATTTAGCGTTAGCCCGTTGTTGTGAAGAGCCTTAAATACGTTGTTTAGCGCAATGTCGTGATCTTCCTTGTTATTTCCGTAGACTATTATGTCGTCCGATATGTTCTTAGCACCTGCTATTCCCTGTATTACAGAACTTATTGTCTTTTGAAATACTTCGCTCGCGGAATTTGTACCAAAATTCAATCGTTTGTATCTATATATTCCCATGTGTGTTGTAAACGTCGTTATATATCTAGATTCTTCCTCTAATACCAACTGATTGTATCCCGATTTCAAATCTAATTTGCTGAACACTGTAGCACCGTTCATATCATGTATTAATTCGTCTATTGTTGGCATAGGGTGCCGTTCTCTTTCGATCGCTTTATTAGCTTCTCGCATGTCTACGCATATTCGTACGTCCCCGTTTTTCTTTGGTGGTGTAACGATAGGTGATACCCAGGGTGTCGATTCATTCTTAACTTCCTCTATGACATCATCTTGGAGCATTTTGTTAATTTCTTTGTCTACTTTTTGCCTTAAGTGAAATGGTGTGCGGCGGTTCTTTTGTGCCACGGGTTTTATGTTTGAATTGATATGTAGTTTAACTTTTTGATCTTTTAGTTTCCCAATTCCACTGTAAATTCCAGGATATTTGCTACTTATGTCTTCGCCTGTGTTTACATTCTGTGTTATATTAATTACATTTAAATCCATTGATGTTTCATACCCTAATAATGTTCCGTAGTTGCCTTGAACTAGGTAGAATGTAGCAACTACTATTTTTCCATTCTTTTCGGTTGTCATTTCGCAACTACCCTTCACGTTTAATTTGGATCCGCCTCCGTATGGCAATAATCTAGGTAACTTTTTTGTTTTTAATTTTGGCTGCCCAAGACAAGCGTAAGCTTTGTCATCAATTATATTTACACTAGACCCCGTATCTATCGTTGCATTTATTTTCTTGTTATTTATTGTTAATTCTGTTTTTGGGGTTTTACTTTTGCTGTTCACGTTTTTAATGTTTATGCTATAAGAGAACTCGTCTTCTGAATCGGACTGTAAAACTTCTCTTACCGGCTTGTCACGCTGCTTACAACAGCGGCTAAAGTGATTTGATTTCTTGCAAAAATTGCAGGTCTTCCCTTTTGCAGGACACGGCGCATTCCTGTGCGGGTATTCATATCCACAATTATGGCATTTGTTTGGCTGTGGGCGAACACGTGACATGGGTGCAGCTGGTTTCCTCTCTCGCTCCGGGAACTGATTTGCATAAAGCTGCTTACCTCTACTGCTGCGGCCGCGGAATTTCCCACGCTCTGACCAACCGCGTGCTTTGTGATTTACTTGATTCACCGGTTTTTCTTGCCCTTCCATTGTAGATGCATGTTTGTCCGACAGTTCTAGCATCCTTCCCATTGTCAAAATATCCTCTAATCCCTTTGTAGGTTCTCTAAGGGCCCTACGTCTCAATTGGTTAGATTTGCAATTTTGTATGACTTGCTGTAGAATCTCGCCGTCAATGTTGGCAAACTCACAGTTTTTGGCAAGTGTCCGTAGTTCTGTAACGAACTCATCTAACGTTTGGCCCTCACTTTGTTTATGCAATCTAAAGTTATAGATCTCCATTTGAATGTTTTTCTTTGGTGAAAAGTAATCATTAAGTACCTTTTTTGTTGCTTCGAAATTGGCCTCCGTGTCTTTTTTTTCAACGTCGTATATGTCATAGACCTTTTCTCCCGCGTAATGAAGAAGTAGAGCACGTTTTTGAGAAGCGTCGGTAATTTTCATACCTGTAAACAGGTTTTACAGCCTTCCTAACCATTTCTCCCATCTTGTTCCAGAGTTTGATTTATCCGTCTCGACGTCAAACGTCGGAAAATTGGGTAAATTGTTCATTTTAGGAATGTTAAATGTCTTAATCCATCTATTTAACACTAGAACAATTATCCAATTAGTATAATCCGTTAATAAGGTTTATCCTCGTCGCCAGATGACTTGTTTAAAGCTGGATATAAATGATAACACCATGTATAGAATGTATATGTTTATTCGGCCATAACTAGGTTCCGGAAGTAAGTGATCATGTATACAATAATCTCACAACACTATTGAAAGTAGTGAACATAGCAGATCATCGATCAGTTAAGCCTTTGATCTGATTAATCGATTATAATTGTTCATGATCGACTTTACTCGGTTGTTGAAAATTATAGCTTATTTCATTCTATTGTACTAAAATATACAAGGAAATTAAATTATAAATAATTGTGCAACAAGTAATCACATATTTATAGTGGGTATCACAACTTCTTTTTTAAAATATATGTTTGTCAGTTTCATTCAGTTCCTTTATTACCAGAACACACTTGAAATGTGATTGTTTTCTTCATTATAGTCTGAAAAAGGCTTACACTTATCTTTTATAGCAGCCATGTTTAATCGATTAATGATCGATCATCGGTCAGTTAAAAATTCTGAGGATCGATCATGAATTTTCGGCTGATTCCCAACACTAAATACCACCCTCATGGCCAGGCTTTGGCATCATTTGGTATATGTAACCGGTTACAGGTGTCGCTAAACAGTTATTTCCCTTGCCAGTCACGGTAGGAACTTTCTGGCTCTTAAAAAAAAGATCTGTGTTTTTCGGTTCTTGTTTATTTCTTAAAATGTGCAAATAGTTTCTCTTTTTAGTTGCAGGTGACAAGAATGGGTCAAGTTCCTGATTTCATACAGGTTTGGATATGCCTAAATGTTTCTGAGCCCAGATCTTAGAGTCTAATACCGGGTAGTGACACACTTGAAAATGAAAGTGAAATGGACAAATTCAAGAGGGTCTCTTCAAACTATTGATATTTAAAAAAAGCAAATTGGTCAACCCCGTGTTTTTTGCTGGATAATTAGAGCAACAGATATCAAGCTTCACAAAGAAAGTAGTTTTAAGAAAATTCAGGAAGTTCTACAGTGGTCCAGAGCGGTGTGTGTACATATGTAGAGCAATGTAAAATTAACTGTGTTGTGAGACGTAAACCAAATTTCATCCGGTTCAGCAGATTCATACTATAAGAGCAGCTGATTGATGCAGATTTGTGTTTTCTGAAAAAAACAACAGTATTCAAAATGGAAACAAGTGAGTTTGAGAATTGTTAAATGGCATCAAGTGTGGATTTTAACAAGTATTTAATGGTTTTACAGTGTAAAATTGACTATGGTGTAAGACATTCGGAATGTGTACTGTACAACAACAAGCCCCATGGATAGAGTTATGCATAAGAATGCCTCGTCATAGGTCCATGGAGGTTCGAGGCCATCCTCCCTGAACCTTACAATGTGTACATCAATGTAATCAATTGCAATAGGTCAAACATGACCCTTATGTAAAGACAAATAAATGTTTACTAAAACACTCCGTTCAGGCGGACAGTGCTACAAAAACATACAGTTTATATAAAATACAACAGTGTATAATATGTCTATATTATGTCAATTCTAATTGTATGCATTTCAAAATTATGGTGAACTACTGTAATGTCAAAGAAGCAATATAAAAATATATCAACATTTTTAAGCAGACAATGTGAAACAAAATAGTGAATTATTTGTGTTTTTAAACTTCCAAAGAGCTCTATCAAATTTAAACAAATGCAAAATATTTTACAAATATTTTTCAGAGTTCAAAAGAGTTCACGCAACCTCATGGTAAGGATTTACTGCACGGGAATTTCATGTCATAAAACGCGAGTGCTCGCGGTCAGCGGATAACATTAACAATAATACTTAATCCTGTCTGGATTTCTTCGTGTATGACATATATTTTAATATGTACAATAAGGGATCGTTTACATTGGTTTTCATGGTCAATGGTAAAAAAGAAATAAAATCGAAAACGATAACTATTTTATAAGTTACAACTTTGTAACATTAAATCTGTTTATAAACTATGATGCAAATAGTAATTCATTCCTAGTTTTTAAACTATTAAACGTGTAAGCGGCTAAATTGCGGATGTTTCGTTTGTTATTTGATTGTAATAACTGAATTAATTTGAACATACCTTTCTTATTAGTATAATATGGTTTTATGCATTCAGCTCTAAAATGATCATATATTGGACACTCGAGAAGAAAATGAAACTCATCCTCTAATACCGCGCATGTCTTGCATAACCTATTTTCTCTATGAGCAATACGTGGTTTAGTCCAACGCCCAGCCTCAATTTCTAATCTGTGGGATGATACCCTTAACTGTGTAAGAGCTTTGCGGAATTTTGTAATATTAACAGTATCTAAATATGACTGGAAATTGAATGTGCAAAGTGTATGTAAAATGACGCTCGGGTAGACGCTTGTATCCTTGCGTTCCGGTGTTGTATAAAGTTGTCACTGAGACGCTGTTTTAATACAGATAGAAAGGCATTAATATTCCCTACACTTTGTGCTAACCATGATACCGCATTCTGAATTTAAAAATCGCTCATTGAAATGTAGTACATTATCATCAGCTTGAAAAAATAGGTCATTTGGGTTATTAATTGCTTTAAAGTAGGTTGCGAACGTATTTGCTGTTATATTATCAGGTTTCGTGGGATAAACCGACTCTTTTAATAATTACCAATACAATTTCGCTTTCTTTAACTTTGCATTCATAAGTTCGGCAGTTTTAGTTACATCTTGTTCGACGCGATATTTTCTTACCACATTTTTATATTCAGTTCTTGCATGAACCATATTTTGACGATTTACTTCGTCTTTATTCTTTCTAAATATATTAAGTAACTCAAAGAATTTTTTACGACTACTTCCACAAGCATTTTTATCTGCTCTCTTATTATAATTACTATTATCATTAATATTTTTTGAAACTTCTTTTTCAAATAACGGAGAACAGAGTTCGTCCATGACAACAATAAAAGATTTAATTGAATCGTCAATTGTGACGCTGTCATTTACTGCTTCTAGTTCATTTGATAAATGTATAATTTTACATACAAAATCTGTCTCTGAAATTCGTGTTTTATATTCATCTTTAAGAGAATTATTACATTTTAAAACGTATATGCATCATCATGTTGTGCTTCTTTAACCACCTCAAGATGAGAAATGTTTTAATAACTCTGGATTCACAATACAGTAATCCACTAAACTGCTACCTTTGTTACCTTCAAACGTGCAAGACCCAATATCTTTGTCTTCACATACCCGTCCATTTGCAATTCTAAGACCAGTTTGTTTTAAAAAGTCTAGTTACAAATGCCCATATGCATTGACAATCATATCTTTGGATTGCCTATGTAATTCTATATCTATATCGTAATCATCCGGTAAAACGTCCATATGGTCTACCGAGTCATCTTTAACAAAATCACTTTCTTGTCCAACTCTACTATTAAGATCACCAGTGACGATGAAATAACAATTATCATTAGTAGCATGCTGTATTTGTATAATATTTTCTATTATAGTATCATAGAATTAATGTCACTCAGTGTTTGTCATTTGTAGATAACATAAACACACATAAAGGTCATTTTCAAACTTAAACAACTCACTTTTAAGTTTTATCCATATATGAGTGTCACTACATTTTAAATACACATCAATGGCAAAACATTTACGTAAAAAAATTAGCACACCACCTGTGAGTTTCTTTTACTCGAATTCTTTTTTTCGCTTCTATTCATTCATAATACACAAAATTTTCATAATCAAAGCTTTGGGAGTCATCACCCCAAGTTTTTGTAAAATATATTATGTCATTGTTTTCAAACACATTGCGTATCTCTTTAGAGTTTAATTTATCACATCGTTTTGATTTTAAACCTTGTATATTGATTAATGCAAATCTGATATGTTTATAATTTGAGTTGACGTGTGTGACACTGCCCTGTACATTCTACTTGTTTGTATTGTCGTCCTGTGACTGGGTAGATGAAGCATCCCGTGATGCACGTAGATTTGGCTTGACACTTCTCGACCTACCTCTACTTTGCACGGACGGTGATTTGCGTGGTCTCCCACGCACCACTTTTCTATCCGTCGATTTGGGACGATCACGTGCTATGTTGGATAACCTTGATGCACTCAAAACAAATATGTGTGTATCGTTATTTTGTTCACATGCTTGAGATTGTAACGTTTGCTTGCCTGGTTGTAATATCGACGGTGACTGAGGTTGTGTGAGATCATCATCCGAAGGCTGTGTAAACTGATCCGACACCTGACCCTGCGACACATCTGACATATGAATAAGCGCGTCTGGTTGTATCTGTGAGTTCGTATTCACACTTGACGGTAACACGCTAGAGGTATTCACAATAGGCTGTGTATTACTAACGGTACATACGCTGGCGTACTGCTTTACTGACGACTGGTTTCCGCACGATTGTGTTTGTATAAGCGGTGGCATTGTGCTCATATATTTACTATTTGTCTGCGCCTGGTTTGTAAACATGTTTTCATGACTACTTTGTGTGCTCATTTGCTGCATATGATTGATTTGAAGGCTTGACGGTGCAGTTACGTTAGCATAGCTAGGTCGATTTATTGGGTGCTGTGTGTTCACAGATGTATCCTGACCGCGGTTATATGCAAATGTACGTTTGCTGGTGCACGCATACAGTCGTCCCAGTGAGGGAACTCTTCCTCAATAACATTTCCATTCAGTGCTATTCTAGCTGGGAATCGCAGTTGCACATTTGCACGAGGATTTTCACGGCGAATTTCCTTTACTCTCGACCAAAAGTTTTTTCGAGCAGCCCTTATTTCATGTGGGTATCTCGGTCAACTGAGAAGCGAGACCCCTTCAATTTACGTGCGTTTCGCATAATGAGGTCAAATTCGTTATAATGGCCAAGAGTACAAAGGATTGGTCTTTTAAAATGCGAAGCGCGATTTTGTATTAGGCCAACTCTATGAGCATATTTGATATATATATCGTCAGTGTCAATCTCAAGGGAATTATAGAGAAAGTTTCTCACCTGTTGACAAAGCTCAGTATCTCTCGTATCATTTCATCCAAGCCATAGATAATAAAGTTATTTTGACGAGTATTTGACTCTAATTCAATTATTCTGTAAGATAGCTGTTGTAATTTGTATGTATTGGCCTCAATGTTTTTCTCGGCAAGTTCAACTTTCTGGTCCGTTGAGTTTATTCGCTCACATAATATTTTTATTTCACTCTGTGAATTTTGTATATCCATAAGTGTTCCATACATAACTGACATTTTGGTATTGTTATCCATTTCGGCAGAGGATTCAACATGAGCCATATCGGCCATATCAGCACTACCTGTATTTGCGCGCCTCCGTTTGCTGTCTCTTTGTTGATTTATACCACACACCAACCGCTCGTCTAAGAAGTGTGGTTACTCTCAATATGGGAGACCTTGGAACCTTCATGTGAGCTGCCTTTGTAATAATAGTTTGTCCGAGATATGACCAGCTGAGCTTGGAACCACATCCAACAAACTGTGAGAAAAACAGATGTCTCCACACCACAACGAATCTATACATTGGACTTGGACAGTATCTAGACTGCATGCTTGAGGTAATTATAAGTACTGTTGCTGTAATCAAGTAATGTATCACATTAGAATCATACCCCGCCACTTCAAATGTACAGAATTGATTCGTAATAAGTGCTTCACTAGTATTATCCATAGATTTTTTTTTAAAGGGTTCAGTTAAGTATTAACGGAACATGCAAAACATTGATCAAATGTTCATTCATGGACACAGGAAACACACTTCGTAACTATTAAACAGTGCTCGACGCTAAATTTTTCGAAGTAATGTTTCAAATGACAAAATCTTTTGTTTGGTACAGGATATGAACATAAAATCCAGTGCATACAATCTACACTCTTTTTATATTTGATCTAAAACATATAAAATATGGTCACATTTTCACCCGCCCGAAACTTGCCCGGGACAAGTAGAAATTAGTTCGGGCAAGTGAATTAGACAATGACTTGCCCGAAAATAACATTATTAATTTGTAGAGATATACACTTTACCCTAAATATTGTTCCCACGCATACACTTTTCAAGTTCTGGCAAGAAGAAAAAAGTTAATGTCAGGCCCTGTTAAAGTATAAACATTGAACTCTGTGTCCATGGTGTCAATTTCACGTTACTACACAAAACAATATTCTCTTCAAGTGTCCTTTTTGCAGACACCATCCTCACATTTTTCTCACAAGGTCAGACATGTAGACGCTTTCAATTTACTATAGCAGCAAAGATTATTTCCAAGCGCCCAATATATCTGAGCATTAAATGAAACTTCACAAAATAATTGAAACAACCAACAATATTTGTGATGAACACATTGGGTGTGTGGGGATGTGGGGGGGGGGTGTGTGGCGTGGGTGAAACTTGAAAAAAAATTGAAAAAATTGTTTGGGTCGGCGGATTTGCCGTGGGTCGCGAACTGCAAACAAACAATCTTTTAATTTAGGCCTAATCGTAATTAAATTATTTTTCACTCATCAACAATGTCGGTCGCATACAGCCTCAGTGTATTAGGCAGAAATTCAAGAACCGGGTGTGCAAATATGCAAACAGGATGTGCAAAACAATTTGCTAAAACGCGTTATGCGCCAATTCGCGACAAGTGGATGTCTCTGGGGTAATTTCTTTTCACAGATTAAGGTTAAAAAGGTGCATTTTAGATCATCTTTCTTCTATAAATGTATACAAAACATAACACTATTGAGATAGTAAGAGTTTGGAAGTGTTGTTTAACAAAAAAACATAATTTGTTTTTTTTACCCCACCCACTCCTCCAAATATTGGCCGCGATTTTTCAAAAACGGCCGTCCAAAAGACAGCTGCACGGTTGGCTGGCTAATACACTGACAAGAATGTGTAAAACTATAATATTGTATTGAATTTAGTAAATTGTATATGGATACGTTTTCACTTTGGTGTTGAATTGACTTGACTATTGTTTGACTCGACTAGACTATAATTAACTGAACTTGACTTGACTAGACTAGACTGAATCAGCAGCTGAAAGTCTGCACAACTTGTTTATGAATTGACTCACCATAACTTCCTTATTACTGGACTCATCATGACTTGACTTGACTTACACACTTTATAATTTAAATATGAAACACATTTTAGGTAAAGAAAACATAACGCTCAATATAGAAATAACAATATTGGTAATTATTTTACTAAAGAATGAGTTATTACTTTGTCGTCTCTATGCAATCCTATACATTTGCGAACTGCCTAGATCTCAATTTGTCGAATCCAGGCGTTGACATACTTTACACTATAATTTCTCAAATAGTCGCCCGATGTGGTCAAACGAGGCCATTTCATGTAGGGCTTTGACGTAAGTTTCTTCAGAAAATATTTTCGTCGCATGTCGCGGAACTTGTTTCCTTCACGGTCTCACTAAACAGTTATTTCCCTTGCCAGTCACGGTAGGAACTTTCTGGCGCTTGAAAAAAAGATGTGCAAATAGTTTCTCTTTTTTTGTTGCAGGTGACAAGAATTGGTCAAGTTCATGATTTCATACAGGTTTGGATATGCCTGAATGTTTCTGAGCCCAGATCTGAGAGTCTAATACCGGGTAGTGATACACATGAAAGTGAAATGGACAAATTCAAGAGGGTCTCTTCAAACTATTGATATTTCAAAAAAGCAAATTTGGTCAACCCCTTGCTTTTTGCTGGATAATTCGAGCAACAGACGTCCAGTTTCACAAAGAAAGTATTTTTAAGAAAATTCAGGAAGTTCTACAGTGGTCCAGAGCGGTCCTTGTACATATGTAGGGCAATGTAAAATTAACTGTGTTGTGAGACGTTACAGGTACATGATGGAAATTTGATGGCCAATTGTGTGTTCTCGATAGCTCAGTTGGCAGAGCGCTAGCCCTGTAAGCTGGAGACCCTGGGTTCGGGTAGACTTATGGGTCCAGCGCTGTAAGAACTGAGCTATCGAGGACACATGGTTGGCTGTCTGATTTTTCACCATTTATCTGTATCTGGTTAAATAAAAATAATGCCTGTTTCACCAGTTTAGACTGAATTGCTGCATGCCATACCAATTCAAATTATATCTCTTGTTTAAAAAATCATGGTAACTTAAATGTCATTGTCCGTAACTTTTAGCTTATATAACACAAAATAATATCGTTGATAAACATAACACACCTACCAGTATTGAATATCAACTACGTAAAAACTAGAATGTTTAATGGCTAAAGTAGTAGTAAATTCGGATGGTATATAGTTCGGACAAAATTCGTTCTGAAACAGATAAAGTACCCTTTGTATTTCAAAGTACCAAGTTCCAATATTAAAGGATCTCTTGTGGGTTGTTGTTAAAGGGACACTGTCCGTAAGTGGGCAGATATTGAGCATAACCAAATAACTGTCTGACTTTTATTCAGTGAAATGTATGCATGAAAACACGAGCATAGACTCTAAGAAGTCTGTAGTAATACATTCGTGAGTTTGATTTTTTTTTAAAATTATTATTTGTAAATAAAGTGGGACGCAAAATATTTACATTTTCTGACGTCCATTAGCGTATTAGGTTTTCACCATAGTATGTATTGCTTAATATGTAATAGTATAGCCCGCTTAGCTCAGTCGGGAGCGATGTCGACTACTTCACGCTCACTATTATTACTGCGTGTGTACTTTTAATTTGGGCTGCGAGTTCAAACGCACGTAGCGGTTTCTCTTTTTTATGTACCGCGTTTGAATTCCGTCAAACAATCTTGCTTTTAATTAGTAAATATTCAATACTGTTTAGTGTGTAATGTTTGCGAACATAATTAGTGTGTGTTAAAGAAATCCATTTGTTTGACAGGCATTGTTTTTACAATATTTAAGCAACATAGTATTGCCTTATGGGTGCTTAATAGACTTTTGCAACTTTTAACAACAATCATTAAATCAAACATTCAAAAGTATGTAAGAGTATTTAATAAATGTTTGTCTCCATATATGTTAGATCATCTATACAAGCTCTGTTTGCTTCTGAATCGAATTGGTGTTTTACGGCGCACCAACACAAGAAAGGTTATATGGCGCCAAACAGGGATGACTATGCCAGGCTCATCCTCCATTTACATCTAGATACAATATTGAGAATGGGCATAGAACCTTCGAACCTGCAGAATTGCAGAGATGCAAATTTTTTTGTAGACACTCCATTTACGATGGAGCCACGTTTCCACATTTGCATATGCGGTGTCATGAAGAAAACCTTGAATGAGCATGATAAAATAAATGAACAGGAAGGGGGCCCTACCCCTCTGCCTCTAGCAGGATTTACAGTGGTTGCTAAGGATCACTTTTGCTGTCTAAATTTCTTGTTGAAATAAATAGCATTATTTCTATTTTACATGAAATTATTTAGGGCAGTGTATGACGTGATTCTAATTGTGGAATTGTTGAAGTATCAATGAAATTAATATCGTCATTATGAATTAATTTCTAATAATATTATATAAAAGAATAAAAGCGATCCTTTGCAAAAATGTATTAGTATAATCTGCTGTCGACCTTTTTTATATGTTTTGTATCCTCATGGGTCTGATGACCTTTTGGAATTTTACTGAATAAAAGATTAAATATGCAACCGTGGAAACGTGGCTTCATCATAAATGGAGTGTCTACTAAAGAATTTGCATCACCTCTGCAGGTTAGAAGCTTCTAGGCCCATTCTCCATATGTTATCTTGATTTAAATGGAGGATGAGCCTGGCATGTTCATTCCTGTTTGACGCGTTATAACATTTCTTGTGTTGGTGAATTTTTTATTGTTCCTGGGCAAGAATATGGCCACAGTTTATACAGGCAGAGGTAAAATCCCTCTGAATTCATGTGTAGTCATTTTTATCATGTTAAAGGTCTTCATCATCCCTGTATTGTTTCAGGTGCTACTTAAGTGGTGGCTGAAAACAATGATCACGGGTCCGGCCAAAAAATAGGAGTGCATACACCAGAATTTGCAGCAACTCGCAGATCTGAAGGATCTAAGCCCGTTTTGTACACTTTTTTATCTTGCTGTAAAAGGAGGGTGGGCATGAAATGGTCATACCTGTTGGTGCTATATAACCCCTTTAGAGTTGGTGTGCTGTAAACATCAAGTAACTCAACTTAGTGCGCAGTAAACCGCAATTTATTCAATCTATTATGCCAGTATTCTGGTATATATATATATAAAAAAAAAATTGATTTGATGTGCATTTTAATATTGATTGGTATAAATAAAGAACATAAAAGAAGAAAACAATTGTTTTAGTCTTTCTATATTTCAAACTGTTGTCAAGGGCTATATTGGTAAGGCGTGTATACTGAAAATATGTGCCCATATGCTTGAAACTTCTCTCAGCGCTTCGACTTGTGAGAAAGTGTTGATTATTTGGAATGGGGGAGGTATAGAGTACATGTACTTGTTTTTACTTGTTTTATCCAGGAAAAAGTGGTAGGTCTGTCTCCACCACTACTCAACTTTTATAATCGGTCACCAAGGTTTTTTGAAAAAAAAACACGAATATTAAAAACTGGAAATCACCGAAACACATATCAAGATTTATTAAGTTTATCAACAAGGGTTTAGTCCAATCATGGCAGATTAATTTTTATAAATCGCTAGCAATATTTGCTAAACGACGCCAGTTAAAATTTCAAATGAAAATATGAACTATTAAAAAATATATAATTCGATGAAAAGTGACCGATAATAAAAGTTGAGTAGTGTATAATAATCTAAAACATGTAATGAAAATTATGTAAAACAACATTCAACCAACCAACCAACCATATTTTTATGCACCGCCACGAAATTAGGGTTCTCTTGTCCGTCAGTACGAAAACGTTTACGTTTCAAGTTTTTTTTCGAGTCCTTTTTATTAGACTTTTTTGAAGAAGAAAAACTATTTTCATCACTTGATTGTCGTTGTCGTCTGCGTCACTTGATTAAAGTTGTATCTCTGAAACTTCACACACCTGCATTCAGCATCATCAGACACCACAGAGCCAGTTTCTATAACTCCTGCATTTAACAGAATTATGGCCCCTGTTATACTTTGAAAACTTGGTTCAAGTTTGTATGTGAATGCGGCTTGTATCTCAGAAACTACTTTATATAATGGATTATGCACCGAACAATTCGTATGGCATATGCACCGAACAAAAATGCATATGTATCTAACATAAAGACATGCACCGAACTTAAAGGCATATGCAATGAGCTTAATGGCATATGCACGGAACATAAAGGCATAATTATGTACTGAAGGCATATGTACCGAATGTAAAGGCATATGCAACGAACATAAAGACAAATGCTCATCCTAAGACAGTCATGGCGTTCCATATTTCAGAATCCACACGTTTACATCTATGATATCTTTCTTAAAAAATTGTTTTGTTTAAAATTAAATATTGATTAAATTAAAGGGACACGTGGCAATTATTTTTACTTCTCGGTTTATTGATCCAAAATCGTTTTGACATTGTACTAAACTTGCATATACTTAAAATGAAATTTCTCTTGATTTAAATATATTCTTGTGGCAATATAATGATCAACAGTTGAAGTTCCTTTAAAGGGACATAAGCAATCTCGATTTTTTGTTAAACTCGCGGTGTCACCTTAGATTTCAATATATTGTTTTGCATATTGATAAAACTTTTAAAAAAATCACTGCAATTGTGTGCAAAATGATACTGGATAATTAAATGGTGAGTTCAATTTTAATGCATGATAAAAACTTCAAGGTTACTGTTTGTCCCTAAGTTAATAGTATCCGATTATGTTTGTTTTTATATACTAAATGTTTCAGTAACCTGGATTGTAGCTAGTCACAGATGACGGTGAACAATTATAACAAACGAAAATTGACTAGGTAAGGTGTTAAAGGGACTGATAATAATAATATTAAAGACGTTATAATAAAGACTATTTGAAACTACTCGACATTTCATGAGTGTTTAAACTATATATGAGAGAAAGAGACCTATTTTTAGTTTTCACGAGTTATTATACCGAAATGATGGCTAATATCTTGTCTGAATGAACGTGTCATTTGGGGAATGGAGCTGCAACACAAACGAAAAATACTTTAAAACAATTAAAAGATAAAGTACACTTTCTCAAAATATAAAACGCGTAAAGACGCAAGCTGATATAACCAGTCGTCCAGTGCTAATATTTTAATATATATATTAGATATTTAACAATACGTTAAAGATTTTTTTATTATTTCAATACAGTCGAGTATACATAACTTTATAGTGTTCCTTTTAAATTGTTAATTTCTGTTCTTGATCTCGACAAAGTCGCGGTAAGCGCGCAAGATCAAAAGGTCCTTTGTGTTACGTCATACAATCGCGGTGATCGGCTGTTTTCAGACGCCACACGGCAACTTCAAAAGATCGCGGCATTTTTAATCCCACAAAAAATACCAGTAGACATTGTTTTTACAGTAATCAACATTGTGGTAACTTTGAAACAATTCCATTTATATTATCGTAAAAATGCCCGAACAATGACCGTTTCAATGTGGATATTACAGATTGAGAATGGTGTGTAAGTACATGACTGTTTCGTGGTAACATGAAAACGAGGAATATCTGGGTCCTGACAAATTCACGGATTTGATGGAATTTATTTAAGCAAGGATATTACATTTTCACTCGTGCCAAGTACGACGGGCAGATAATTTATTTAGACGCAATTCACGCCTCTCGTACTGAAATTGATTGTTACGTGCGCATTTGTTTTTCTGTGCAATATTACAATCTTTAAACAAACCATGTATTTCAATAAATACGACAATTATTGTTAAAGGAAATACGAAGACAATTATCGATCGGTCTCATAAAATCACAGAGTCGAGTAAACTCCATTGAAAATAGTCCGTCACGA